>CAJNSZ010000460.1:0-73884 GCA_905329745.1 Rotaria sp. Silwood2
CCTAATAAAACAATACAATTGATCGCTCTTGTCTCTATGGCTACAATAAAACGGCATCGAATTTTTTCTGTGTAGTTAGTTTTTTAAAGGGCTCATTTTCAAAATGACTCAAACAAGTGCATTGATAAGTTTTGTTTAGAAATGATGAGGTGATTTATTCACATCAATCATTAGATCAACACACGAGAATTGCATCACGCATTCGTCGCTACCAAATATATATGTGAATAAAAAGACAAACACCAATAGAAAAAATTCGATGCCATTTTATTGTAGCCAGAGAGACAAGAGCGATCAATTGTATTGTTTTATTAGGGATAAGAATATCGTCGACACTGAAGCTATTAATTCTAATATTTGCATAAGAAAAAAAAACACTTCTTTCACTTTCGACTGTTTTATTTCTTGTAATCAATAAGCTTTCCATTTACCTGTTTACATGTTTGCTTCTTTCCTTATGTTATGACTCTACAAAGGTTAACAGAGAGAAAGATAAGGATAATTTGTCTAATCTATCAGTCTCATTAAATTCGTGGATATTCTCTCCGACTAACCACTCTTCATACAGGATATAAGAAAAAAAAATTATTTTTAAAACAATTGGTCTCAAACTGAATGTTCACTGACTCAATTTTGATACATATCATAGAAAGTACTATTGTATTGACGAGTATTGATGTAGTGCTGATTTCAATTAAAAGAAAACGTCAACTCACACACCTACACACATCTTGAAATAAATTATGTCAAAACACACACTCATACATAAAAAAGAAACAATGACGAAGCAAGTGACTCAGCAAATGTTGCATTAAATGAGTCAGCCTTACAAGTTGGAAGAAAATATAGTGAATAGATGAATTTCAGAGTACATTCTTCCATTTTATAACTTTTAGACTGAAATAAACAATTTACTTTCCTGGTAATTCTCTCTTTTCATACGACAGACTCCAACACTTGGTGTTTAATATAATCAAGTACAATAGATTATCTAGAGAATGTCTATTTCATAGTGTACCCTTAAAGCAACTATAATAATAAGCCTTTTCAGTTTCGTTACTATATTCTAGAATGTGAATATGAATGATCAGGTAACAAGAAAAAGAGCTAGTTGATACCTCATCATACTCAATTTATCATCCAATAGGAAGTTGGAGTACATGTTTTTAGAACCTTGCTTTCTTTTTTCTTCTTCTTTAAGCTATAAGTATATTCAGATCCACATTCACACCCTAAGACGTAGATATAGACGAAATATCTTCATTGACAACCGCTATCATTCATTTTAGTATTGCTCTCAAGTGAACGTCGCATAATAAAGCCATGATTGGATCATTTTTCAATAAGATAAAGTAAGGATTGTTGTTTGCATCAGGATCACAATGGTACATTGATTTCTTCAGGAGGAGTCAATTTATCTATAACCCTATTATGGGTATATCTACAGAACATCTCAATTTTCCGGATCAGGTCGATGAAACAATTCTAAGCAGCATGACTGAAGATATCAACGGAACAACTCTCTCATTTCGTCAACTCAATTACAGTATAGAAGTGAAGAAAAATATTTGCTCTCGAGTCCTTTTGCAGCAACGTATTGAAAGAAAACAAATTCTATTTAACATTTCTGGAATTTTCACACAAGGGATGAACGCCATCTTAGGTAATTATTTACAACTGACTTTTATGTTGTGATTTGAAACTACGATCGAAGACTCATTTAGGTCCGACAGGTGGTGGTAAATCCACTTTGCTTGATATTCTTGCTGATCGAAAAGATCGACGCAACTGTACCGGTGAAGTATTACTGAATGGCCAGCATCGCCCTGCTCAGTCTGTGTTTCGTAAAATGGTGGGCTATGTTGTTCAAGATGACATTCTTAGTGGAACACTCACTGTACACGAAAATATTTTCTTCTCTGCTAATCTTCGCCTACCTTACACAATGACCCATAAACAACGGTTAGCACGTGTTGAGGAAGTCATTGAACAATTGAGTCTACGTTCATGTGCAAATACCCGAATAGGTACAGAATTGAAACGTGGTGTATCTGGCGGGGAACGAAAGCGTACTTGCATCGCTATGGAATTGGTCTTGTCTCCAAAAATTTTGTTTCTTGATGAGCCAACCACAGGTAAGTGAAAGAAAATAAATACATCTCAAAAAGAATTTAATGAAATATGTGTTCAGGTCTTGATGCCTCAACAGCATGTGATGTGATGAAATGCTTGAAAAACCTTTCAAGAAATGGATGTGAGTAGTGAATAACAAATAAACAAGTCTATAGGCGATAATGAAAAATCTTTGTTCTCAATATAGGTACCATTGTTTTTTCGATTCATCAACCGCGGCAATCAATCTTCGAACTATTTGATACTGTCTTGCTACTTTCTAATGGACGTATAGTCTATCTCGGACCATCAAATAGTCTGCATACTTATTTTATTGATCATGGATTTCCATGCCGAGAATCTAATAATCCAGCAGATTTTGCGCTCGATTTACTTATTCAAGAAGCTCGTAATGATCGCATAACAAATCTATACGAAGCATATCTTAATTCCTCAATGCATAATTTGATGATAAATCGCTTAAAAGACATTTCACATGATTCGAGTAATGCAAGAGTCCAAGAAGAACAACCACTCCGAAATATCGCATCAGATCTTTTCTATGTTTCTCAACGTACTCTACGTAATGCAATACGAAATTCAGCACTATTGGCATGGCAAAATGCAGTCGCTATTATTCTTGCAGTACTTACGGGTCTACTCTATTATCAACTGCCACAAACAATAGGTTCAGGAGTACAAAATCGTCTTGGAGGTCTTTTCTTTGTTATAGTGAATCAAATTTTTAGTACTGCCACAGCACTAGAACCATTTATCAAGGAACGTGCACTCTTTATTCATGTAAGTATCAGTTAGTAGACACATGAGATTGATCAACAGGAAAACAAAACATATCCATCGTTTTCATTTAGGAACATGTCAGTGGTTACTACAATATGCCAACATTATTCTTTGCAAAATTATTGTGCGATGTTGTACCAATGCGAGTTGTGCCATCAGTGATATTCAGTGTCATTTGTTATCTCATGATGGGATTACAAAAAAATGTTGACAAGTTCTTTATCTTTCTTTTGACTATCTTCATGGCTAACATATTTGGTTCAGCTACATGTTTCTTCATTGCTGCAAGCATGTCCGTTTTTGGTAGGACTTGTCTTTCATTTTTTTAGTATTTGACATTTAAACTAAAGTACATATCTGAATTTTGCTCTATAGAACTATTTTAAATGATCATTTATAAATCTATTCGTTTTTTTTTCGATGCTATCGTTCATTGATGTTAAAGCCGTGAAATGAAACTAATGTGTAATGAAAACAGTTTATTTTTAACGTTAGACATAGAATTGTTATAGTTTATGAGTACACATCTACCATATCTATCCAGTTTATTAGGCAAAAGAAAAAAAAACTCCAAATCTTAGCAACTAATTTATATTTTTATTAGAAAGTTGTTTTTATTTTTTGAGGTAGTTATTCTTATTTTAATATATATTTAGCGGTGGCTTTAATCGTACTAGTTCTCATCTTTGTTATCATGATGGTTTTCAATGGTTTTCTTGTCGAATTAGGAAGTGTATTCAAGGTTCTTCGATGGATCAAATGGGTGAGCGCATTTCGTTATGCATATAATGTTTTAATCGTCAATGAATTTCGAAATCTGACATTCTGCATGGTCAATAGTACACACATTTGTCCTTTAAACGGTAGTGAAATCTTGCAACAACGATCCATTGATCACCAGTCAAATTGGGATATGTGGAAATATTTTCTCGCCCTTACGATCATGACTGTAATATTTTTCTTTATGTCTTATATCAAATTATTGTTTATTAAAAAAGTTAAATAAAATATCACAACAAGCAGCAACACTGTGGGAGTGGATGTAGGTGTAATTTACTCTTCTACATACATGATGTCTTCTATGGATTTTCAAGGAAAATCAAAAAGACAGTCACTTAGAGAACATGGAGAATATCTAGATATAGGAGATATTATGGATATAAAAGACAGAGATAAAAGAGACAAACTTATTGCATACATTGAAACCTTTCCGAATCATGTTAAAAATAGAGAGATGAACAATATATAAGATTCCCATGGAAGATGAAATGCACAGCTCATGTCTGATCTATGTATCCAGAGACTCTTCTAAACATAAATGCAATTATGATTATATTATTGACGTTTCTATTTAGTCAGAACAAAACAAAAAAGATGATAAAATAACGAAAAGTACTCGAAAATACGAGACGCACATGGCAGATGATAATAAAAGTCTGCAAAAGACAAATAAACGAGAATGAAAACAAGAAAATAATAGGTATATGCTAAAAGAAACTAATAGTTATTTTCGTTATGAAAATTAACTGAGATACCTTTCAGAAGTTCCCTGTGGAGATGTGAACTTAAGCGGTGATGTTTACGCTCACAGCGTTAAATAAGAACTCATGTGTATTGAGTATTTCAGCATGAGATTCATTTTGGGCAACATGAAGGAAATCTCCTTCGTCCTTTACACTCACATTCGAAAAGCACTACAACTAGAACACACATCAGCGCACAAGCTGAGGGTGCCACGAGCAGCAGACTTTTAAGGTGCTTAACACAAAAGGATCCCTATAGCACTCATCAGGGCACCAGTTGCGAATGCCATGTAAAAATATTAGAATTTCTAAACGTGAAAAGAAATGTAGCATGAATTCTGCAACATAGGATGGGACGGAAAATGGATTCCGCAGTTCGAAATTTATTGTGAATCTCATTTGTTTAGATTGTCGCTGTATTAGCAGATACCTCGAAGGGCAATTTTAGTATCTCAGCAAATACCAGATATAGTACATCTGTTTTCATATTTTACTAAGGGAAATCCCTTCTATTGTTTCTGTTCCTCGTACATATCCTTATAGCTGCTATATCGCCTCGTCGCTTCTATACCTCCAGTATCTCAATATCTCTAATATCGTCGATAACTCTTATATCTAGTATATATGGTATATCTACTATATCTATATATTTATGTATTTTATATGTCCCCTATGATAGAAACGCACTAGAAACAGTTGTTCTAAATCATCAGATAAACAGTTCGCAATAAATTTATTGTAAAAAATGGAACAATATAATGTCCATTGAACTGGAAACAACAATCCTATCGTGTTTCCTATTTTTAATCTCGAAAGTGATTGTACTAACAAACTTTTCTGAAATGTAACCAGTTGGAATGAATCCAATAAGCCGTAATAATAATATACTCGGTCTATAAATCCTGAGGGAGTTGTAGTTCTAGATCTGTTCATTTTTTTTTGATGAAGAGATCAATATCGCACATTTACTTCTACAGTTGACAATTTCCAATAATATTGTAATCATATATGTACGCTTGAATCTGATTCAATGTTGTTATAACAATAAGTTCTATTGTTATACGAACTCAAGTGCTAACATTTATTTTCACCTGAAAACAAAACTTCGATAAGAAGAAATATCTATTTTAAGCAAAATTAAGCTTTACTCTGGATACCTTTTTCCAATTTCATATTATCTAGATTTCAATTGCTCAAGTGTCCTACATAAAGACTGGTGGAATATGTATCTGATGATGCTGCTTGCTATACAAAATGTCAAGAAATACCGAATTTCCATGCCTTTACGTATTCAACGTCGTCGAAAAACTGTTGGCCGAAAACAAGTATGAAAAGTGGTGGAAATACACATAGTGATAGGATCAATAGCTATGATTGTAAGTATGTTAACTCTTTATCAGACAGTGCCATGCTATTTCCCTAATAAACTCAACAAATAAAAGACTTTTCTGTCGAAGTATACTGAATGATTAGGAAAACATTCGAGAAAAAAGTAAACTTTAGACAATATTTTTTTGCTCGTTCATTGATAACAAACTTACATGAAGAACACCCGAAAATCTTTCTTGCTCGTTGTAAGATATTCTTGTCATTGAAGATAAGCATCTGGAAAACTAGTGTCATTCTAAAAGCTGATCCTCGGTTTTTTCAATCAGAAGGTCTGTAAACTGCTTTATTTTTCTGTACGTCTGTCCCCATAAAGTAAGATAATCATTGGATACAATATGAGTACGTCAACTCTTTATTAACAAGCTTCATGTTATCGAAACGAGAACATTACCAAAGCAGACAGTTTGCTCGAATTATACTGAATAATTTTAAAATATTTGAGACAAAACTAAACTCTGAATAACCTTCTTGCCATATGCATGTCAATGAAAAATTTCAAAAAAGAATACTTGTAAAATTTTACTTTACTGATACGCATAATGTCCACAATTGAAAGTGAATGCGTAAAAACAAATATTTACCTTTTCGTTAATTCTGTCCTTTTTTCAATTAGAAACTTGTTCATGTGGTGTAGTTAACAAGTAGAATATAGAATGATGATGTAGAACGCTGAAGAGCTATTTGACTTGTAAAAGAGTAATTTTTTTTATTTTCTGTATTTTTACAAGAGTGTCGTCAAAAACTACAAATTATATATTTCTTGTTCTTTCTTGTGACAGACTTTTGACTGCATCAAAGATGAAATAATCTTCTCACTCATATTCCTGCAGAATCAATATGAATAACCAAGATAGAACGAAGAAAGCCTATCTTCAAGAAGTTTTATCAGCGAATAAAACGGACTTGTGTTCTATTTGCTTTAGGTTTTTCTCATGAATGAAGATTTTCTAGAAAGTAAGAAACTCAAACCAATATGCTCTTGCATACATTGACAGTAGACTTGAAAAGGTTATAATGCTGTAAATGATAGAATTCGCATGTCCTTGAAATACAATTAAGTTTGAGTGAGTTATGGAATTTTCATCTCATAATATTTAGGTTCTATGAAGTAGTTCAAGTCACTTCATCCTGTCCAATATTTTGATTTTCAGACATTGAACTGAAAAGTGTGCATTTCTCTATAAATTCATATAAGATATTCTTTCTATTCACTATTGGAGAGCAGTGATACTCGTCATTATTTTTATGGTTTAGATCCAGAAATCTTTACTTAGGTTTCTATTCCTTGTTTCATTGTTCCGATTTTTCTAAATTAGTAAACAATGATTTCTCTTGCAGAAGTGAGAAATAGAAATGAATACATACCAAACTAATTCACAAACTTTGTAAGAACAACGAAAAAGAGAAATTTACGTTTCCCTTTCAATCTATCATGTTTATTGAAAATACTGAATTGTTACAGTACTATAATTGGAACTATTACAATATTTAGTAACTAAGTAATTAGATACTCTGTGCAGGTCTTTGTATTTGTAGAATCAATATGTGCTGCTGAGCAAGACTGTTAAAGTTGCCTTTCTTTGATTCCTACATGTCACTGGTGTGTAAATGCTATTTATGGTTCGACTCCGGTGTTCATGAATGTTCCTAACAGTAGATATTGTTGGATCAACATAAGACTTCGAATTCGTAATTATGTCTCATATACTCGTTGAAAATAAACTCAAGTTTGATTTCAACTGCTTTTTAGAAATCCATTGTTTTTTGTTCAATGTTCTTATCAATTAGAATGTGGCTGTAGACTTCAATGTGAACGACTATAGATTTTGATGCAAAAGTAAATTTGGTGTGGAATAGGGATAGTGTGTACAAATGTAAAATGTGCATGGGAAGATCAGGGTATAAAGTCGAAAGATCACCGATCAAGCAAAACGGTTGTTTTTTCGATTGCTAGATTTCCATTAGTTGAATCTTAATATAATATCTACATAGAGATGTAATTCATAATACAAATAAAAAGCATTTGAATTACATATAACTATATACAACAATTAATGTGAAGACATTCGCGCATCTAAATCTTTTACAATCGTATTAACTATGAATATTGCTAAACGCCAACAAAAGGCGTCAATAACTATTATTAAATGACATGTTTGAACAAATATCAAAGAATTATAATCACAAGAAGAATGTGAATTAGAAAGGATCTCGACGTTGACTATATCTTTTCAAAAAAACCAAAGCGTACTCACAGCCGTATAGTATTTTTTTTTGAACATAGAGACATACTTTCTAACTTGTCTATACGATGCAAAGATACTGTAAAATATATTCTACACAATTACTTTGAATCGACTGCATTTGTTGATTTAGTATGCAAACTATGAAATTAAAACAATGCTTCAAAAGATCTAAAAGTTCATCATGAACCTTTCAGAAGCAATGAAAGACAACAGTCAAGTGGGCACAACTGGACTATATAGTTCATTTGTAAAATCACTTCAACATCATTGTATAAGCAATTTTCGAGTTCAAGTACTTTTACTCTACAAGAAAAGCTACGGTTGTAAATGGATATTAGAGGATGAAGAGTGAACAAAGACAAAAACTTCCACCCACATCCTATTTGAATTGACGAATCATATAAAATAATGAATGAATATTCGATTAGTGACTAGATTCTATATTTTATATTGCTGTATTACGGTGTCTTTTCGTAAGGGTGTGAGTGTGGGTGTGAAAAAAGAATTGCAAGAAATATTTGCATCCTCTTTATTGTATCGGGTGTCCCAGGAATAATGAGCCTCCCAGTATTTTTAAGATTTCCTGTCTATTATCACTGTAAGTAAAGCTCTCATTATTATCAAAAGATAGCGCTTAAAATTCTCTACAAAACCATAGATGACTAGGCTCAAAAATAGTTTTAGGTATATTTGAAAAAAGACGAAAACTAAAGATATACAAAAAGCTGTAAAATGTAAATAACGAATGTTCCANTATGAGCAATAAAATATCTTAGATAGGGAACATTCGATGGTATATGATATTTGGCACCGGCATCAAAATTTTCTTTATCGTTTCGAGGTACAGGCGGCATAATACCACCATGTTTCATTCGCATTGTCCACCATATTGAATTCAATTCATCATTTTCATGATTGATTTCGTCACGAAAAAGTAAAAATCGATATTTATCCATAACATAAGCAAACGATAGAAAAGCAACTTTTTGTAATGCTAAACGTAAAAGATAATTAATTTCATAATGTGAATTGACAACATTTTCGTCAAGAAAACCCAACGTTATTAAATGTGTTGGTGATACTAAAAAAATATTCAAGACACAGAAATTTGTATGACAAAGAAAAAACTTACTTGCAAAGATACCAATTGTATCTCCAATAGCTTCATGAAAACTTGCATTAGCTCCTTCTTGATAAACATAGGGTTGATTTCTATCATAAGCCATAAAATACTCTATATGTCCTAACTCATGATGAACTGTATCAAAATGATCATCATTGACTTCAGTACACATTTTAACACGAAAATCATCTTGATATTGCATAAAATGTGCAGATGCGTGACAAACAACATCACAATCGGTAGGTTTTTCAAATAAACTACGAGTCCAAAATTTTGATGTCATTGGATAAAGATCAATTGATGTCAAGAATGATTCAGCTGTTGTAAACATTCGATGAACAGTATATCCTCTTTCAATTAATGCTCCTGTAATATTAACAAGTGGAGCATCAGAATAAGGCGTTAAATCATCGAAACGATCATTCCATTGTTGAGCCCACATATTACCTACAAGAAATGCATAATGAAAATGTGAAATATTAGTCTAACTAATATGAAAGTCATTTCATAGATGGTGTAACAAAGGATTATTGATAGTGAAGTTTATGATTTTATATTTAAAAAGTTGATGATAGTTTTTGAAGAGAAGAAAAATGTCACATTCATATTTGTATTTCTGCATCATCTTAACAGTATACTTTAATAATGTTACTCATAAAAGTGAAATTTACCGAGAATATGAGCTGGAATAGGTCCATGACAATTAAAACGATTTGGATATATTGAACATAAACGACCTCGAACATAAGCATGTAATTGTTCATATAATGGCATAGTATCATTTAAAAGTTGGTTAATAATTTCTTCAAATTCTTCAGTATCACCCATCTCATACTCTGCAATCCATGGTTCCTGAAAAACAAAAAATAACTATTACATATAACATTTTTTTTTCTTATGCAAAGTGCAAAAGATAAGAATTTCTAGTAAAAAGTTTAGAAAATATTGTTAGGCAATATTTTTAGTACATTCATCACGATTCTATTGTTTTTTTTTTTGACAAACTCTTGACGCTCAATGAAAAGTGAAGTCAGAAGTCATTTACATCTAGTCTAGTGAAGAAAATTGAGTTGAATTATAGATGATTCCGTTTATGATAATTATCAAATACAATGAAAGTTTTATGAATCTTTTGTTGATAAATTTTTGATTTGAATTTGCAAAAATTGAATTGTATCTTATTATGAAACACTTACAGATAGATCTTTATGTCCATTTTCTTTGGTATTTTTATTCAATAGATTAACATAGGGTATATAAAACAGGTCGAACTTTATTTCCACAACTATCATGCCAACCTTTCCATGTCCATATTAAACGACCATAATCTTTTTCAATTTGCATTGATCGTTCTAAGTACGGCGAAAGTGTATAGCATTTTTCAGGATCATTTGATTCACAAACTTTAGTTGTTGCATAAATATCTTCAAATTCTGCTTGTAATTGAGAAGTTTTTTTTAAATCATCTTCATTATTATTAATTGTACCTAATGCTAAACGACCAAATATACGTTTTAAATCTTCATTTTGAGAATATTTCATATATTCATTGAATTTTTTTGCTGCTGTTAAAGATAATTTAGTAAATGATGCTCGAATTAGAGTTTGATTAATCAGTGCTTCTTGATTTTCTTCATTTATATTGGTCAACAAATTTCAGCCGAGATGACTATCTATCTAAATTGAGTAAACTTATAAATTAATTCAATAGTCTTTTTTTTTATCTTACTTGATTATAACGCTGCGCAATACGAGCAGACCATGTTAACCATTGTGTAGCAGTATGTTCATTAGAATAATCATCAATTATAGGAATATTTTTTATATCTTCTTCATTTAATTTATTCCATAGTTCAACAGAAATGCGATCATTAGGATCAATTTCTGACTGATAATGGTTTCTTTCTTGACTATTATGAATAAAACTACGCTTATTATTATCGATGGAACCCATTTGTTGGAATTCACCTGCAAATTTTTGTTCTGACATCGAAATAATTCTTTCTAACTGTTTGTCAAAAATATGGTTTGGTTTTTTATTTGATATTGAACATTGAATTAAAAAAAATAAATAAAAAAAGCATAATAATCGAACTCTTCATTATGTTGTCTTTTTTAATTAAAATCTAAAACGATAATTTAGAAAGTCGGATTTTTCTTGTTTCTTATCTTTATAGAATCAAACAAAAAAAATGAAAAATGTCAATGTTGATACGATTTATTTAAATCAATATACTGTTTTTATTTTTTTTTTAAGACAAGGATAATCATAAGTAATATTTTCTTTTGCGTATGACATTCATATAGATAAATGTCTAGAATGAAGAGATTATTGTCTTACTTATCTCTACTGTTGCCTGTTGAGTGCAAATAGACAAGAAATATTTGTTGTATATGTCAACGTTTATACTCAAAAATATAGTTGAATTTCATTTTCGTGAGTCTCATGTAGTGTATATGTTAGAAGAATAGCTTTTTCTGTGTATCACTTCATGATAAACTTCCGGTTTCTCCGATCCATAAAATGTCATATGAAAGAAAATACAACGTATTCAAAGTTGACGGATCTAAGAAAAGACACTTGCTAGTGCTTGAATAATTCATAAAATTTTTTCTATAGATCTATATTTTTTCGTCTTGCGATTTTCATCAAGGCTTGCTATTGTTCAAGAAATTATTAAACTAGTATATATATATGAATCATTTGGAAATTCATACAAGTTGATCAAATATTTAAGAAACGAGCTGTCGCTATTTAACTGAACCTGATTTTCAATGTAGCAAAGACTCACATTAAAATTCACACCCATATTCAAAATTTTCTAACTTGTTGTCATGAAGATACTTACCTCTGGAACCCATGAAGGTACATAACATTGAATAAGCAAAATGAAATACTTCGACGCAGCTGAACTAGTCTACTCTTAAGAAAGATTATACTGTGTTGACTAACATTTATTATAATGTTAGTCGAGTGTATATCAGATAGCATTTGAATTTAAGAAGAAAGTCGCTTAAAATCAAAGGCTGGAATTTTCCTTAAACTTAGCCCGATTAGATTAGTATTCATTATATTTCCACTACACGTCATAAAGGTAAGATATTGTGCAATAGTTTTCCAGTCTCCTGTAAAGACTTTTCAAATTTTCTAAATTATCGCCTTACATGAGTTATTCATACCAGAAACGCATGAACTTCGGACGGTTGCGTATGATTCGTTACACTGATGATCTTTATACACTTACGATTAATTATCAAAAAGCGTTTGAATTTCAATAAAATACATTGCACATTCATGACATGTAAATTTAGATGAAACATGTTGAGAAATGAAAGATTATTCAAGTTCATTAACATATTTTGAAAAAAACTAGGATTAGAAATACATGAAAAGGACTAAAAAATAAATTATTCTGATCTCTTTGATCTTCAAAAAACATAGTTATTTTGCATGTGTGATTAAAAGATTCTTCCAGTTCTTTGATAATACTGATACAGCCGATCGTGCAGGGTTGATCCAACTCTGTTCGCAAGTACATAAATTGCTGTTTATGAACAGGATGCTAAATCTACTAGAATCAGAATATAAAGCAAAATAATTTTTCCTAACATATTTGTCTATTTTGTTTTAATTAATCATTGAAGATAGACCAAGTAATTTTTTGAAGTTAAGAGGTCCCAATCAAATATCCAATCTTGATAGCTGAAATATAGTCTTCATTTTGTGAATATGAGATGTGTGTGGGTGTGATACAGTTGAGGTTATTCATTTTGTACTTTACTCTTCCTCCACTGACTGTGACTCTCTATAGTCGTAGGCGCTTTGAACCGACCTTGTATCAAGATATTGTAACTATCTGAACATTTTTTCTGTTAGCTTCTGGCTTTTCAGTTAGTCTTCATTGTATCTTTCAAATGTAATCGAGTTAGTTTGTGAAAATTGATAATATTTACACAATATAAGAGTTGAAGATGTAAAAGATACACAAAGTTATTCAAAAGAAAAAGAGATCGGCAATTAGTGAATAAGAACTTGTTGTCAATCCATTTCCCAATTATTTTCAAAGTTGTTTAAACAAGATTTCTTACAAAGATTAACCGAATCGACGAATGGTTCGATCATTTGGATATTCAATAGATGTTGAAGACATTTGTATCGAATATTTTGAATTCTTTAGCACAAAGAAGCAATATATGTATAGACATTTCCCTTTCTAAATGTGTCTTTTGATGAAAATCGAGAGATCAAATGAGTTGACGCAAAAAAAGTTATTCCACTTCCTCATTATCTTTGATTTAATAGCATATTATGTTTTCTTACGGTGTCATTTGAAGCATGGAATGATGAATATCAAGCAAGCACATTCAGGAGTGTCTCATATTTATCCGAATTACGTAGGATAGAGGATATGAGAGATCAAAAAGATTTTGAACTGGTCTCTGATTCTGAAATCTCTGAAGAAACTTTATTTCAATCTTGAACATAAACTTTCAGTTTAGGTAGAAAATTCTTAGAAATCATAGAATTTGTATTGTTTCACATGAATATTATGCATATGAATGATATAATTAATATTGAATAAAAGATATCGCAAAAGAAATGTCAGAAAATATTATAGGACGAATTTCATCGTGTTACTTTCTATCTAGTATTTACAAGATCATTTTAATGATTATTTTTTTCTTGTTACACTTCTGTAAAACTTTTGCATTAAAATATTGATATTTTTCTTTTTGTTTGACACTGGTTCTAAAATTGATCATTCTAGTGAGTATTGAGAGATAACAGACTACAGAAATGACTGACAATGAGATTTTGTCAAATTTCGTTTTTCAAAAAACATTTAAAATATTTATAATTTATCAAGATAATCATTTGTAGATGGAATATCTTCTTTCAGTCCTTTACGTCTTCGAATATTCTTAACAACTTGTCGAATTCTAGTTGATTCATCAAGTGGATCTTCATCTAAAATGTGCCAATGATGAAATACATATCGGGCAACTACTTGACTATCAGCATTCGAACAAAGATCATCAGTAAACCCTACAAAAGCAAAATAAGTATGCATGAAAAAAAAAGATACAAATGATTCTCATACCAAGAGACTCGCTGACCGGTAGATAAGCTTTAGCGACGTATGTTGATGTTCCAAATATTTGACGTTGTTCAGAAATATAACCCTGACGACGGTTTAGCACACTATAAATATGATCAGCGATCATTTGTGGATACTAAAGCAACTATTAAAGGTTGAATGAGATAAAGATTTCGACGTATTGTAAATCTACCTGAATTTCATATAAATAAATTGGTTCAACAAGTCTTGGACTAGCAGTAAGCATCGATCCATAAAGAACACGACGCATTGTTGGAATAATTTGTCCAGCACCACGATGTATTGCATCACTTATACACACGACATCCTGAATATCGAAACGAACACCTCGAACATTTTCTTCAACGAGTACACCTTCTTTTGTAGCCCATTGAAATGCACTAACGCAATAATCTTTTATTTCATTGAGATATTGTNCGAACCGATTATAATCAAATTGAATAAAATAACCGATTTTTTTTGTGATTATTTCTGTGTAAATTAGTGATTAAGAATCGTATGATTATAATCGATTAACAATCAGATTTTTTGTGATTATTGAGGCAATTTTTTTTACATGGGTAGCGGCAGAGTTGGAATGGATCCGGTCCGGCTGGTTTCAAAATTTTTTCAGATCGGTAAAAATCGGCCAGCGTGCCAAATCATTTTTAATCGGCTAAAGAAAATGGCTTTAAAATCATTTAGTTTCCTATTTTTGGCTTCTATTTTAGGAAGCTTTAAGAGAAAATATCATGTCATAGTCGTTTATGTTTTTAAGGTTTCTCAGAAATGAATATGTGATGTTTCTCTACTGCAAAAAATGTCAATTTATTCAACAACTGATTTCTAAACTACTAATCTTGAATTTTTCTTTATCTAAATTTAACTAAAAAGCCTTATATTTCTCTCAGAATGACAGTTCAAACTGAAATGTAGTTTCTAACATACATCAACCAGATAAATTAAGAAGTTCATCTCAAGTAATACAGATTTTTCACAAAGCGAAATACAGTCCGATTGAAAAAATAAAAAAAGGTACAGATGAACAGAAGAAGATAAAATTGATAAATGCATTTAAACTTGCTTTCGACATGTATTATCAAAGAAAAATGTCATATCTAAAAAGAAAATTCTCAACCGGTTGGTTCGGTTTTAACTCTAGGCAGTGATCATGGTCAAATAATGGTTTTCGAACCCTTTTTGAGATCTTACAACTCTTTTTTTTCTTATTTCTGTTGAAGAAAAATTCGCAAGGGGATGACGGTTGCCAGTTCATCGAACAGGTACATCCGCCACTGATAATTAATTATAATCAGTTAAAAATTGAAGAGAATATATATAATAAATAAACTTACATAAATAATTTGTATGATATCATTATAATGTTTATCTTCTTTTTGATGTTCAAGTAAAAAAAGTTTAAATAAATCAATATCAATAAGATAATTGTGACGTATATGTGTACTTATAGCATAACAAGGTATTGATGATCTAGCCATCATATCATATATACGATTTTTATTATTATCATCTTTATTTTCTATTATATTTCGTGTTATTAAACCAGTTAAATGTCTTTGTATATCTAATAAATCATATTTATATTGTTCTTTTATTGTATAATCTTGTTCAATATTTATTTCTGATGCAAATTTATCAAATAAATCTTTTAAATCACGTCGACAATGAAAATAAAATGATTTAAATAATTGAATAAATTCAATAAAATCTAATGAATTATCATTTATAATCCATGGTGATGATTCTTTATTTATTCGTTCATTATTAGTTGTTGATCGAAAACGATTATTAATATTATTTAAATTAATTGAATTACTTGATCTTCTTCGACGATATGATGAACGATTAATTGTTAATGGTGATCGTTGTTTAATTGATTTATTATTTAATGTTGATGAACGTCGATATTTAACAGTTTGAAAAACAAGTGAGGATTTTGTTTTATAATCCATATTATGTTTTTTATTTTGTGTTGATAATATTGAACGATTTTCTCGAGATTTTGATCGAGATGATAAATCATATTCAGTTGAACAATTTCCTTTACCATCCTATATATTTTATTTTATATTTAATAAAAAATAAAAAAACAAAATCTTGTGAGAGCGATTTTTACTATTGTGAAAAACATTATCCTTTTTCTTATCTTATCTTGTTACTATCTAATAATAATTTCCTTTAAGTTTTATGTTTAGACAACGGGAAAAACTAATCTTTGATCTTTATTTTTTTCAAAACAAAAAGTATACAGTTAATATTCACTGATGTTTGTAGAATGTAGACCTTTTCCTATTCTAGTATATTCAGCAATGTGCAGTTTCAATATATTGAACACCGACAGTCACGCTCGCTACACCGAAATTGGTGTCCACTCCACTGGAAAAAAGATTGCAGTTAGAGTAAGAGTTTATTATTCTACCCTTTTTTAAAAGTACAGTGCAGCGACTGGTTCAGTGAATACAAATATCAGCGTGGGCACTGCAGAGAGTGCACTCTGCGCAGTGACATCACTGTCGGTATTTTAGCGTTTGCACTGAAACTGCACATACTTAGGTCTATTTGACTTTTGTTTTTAATAAAATATGTATTTAGAGATTAGCCCACTGAGGACTGAAATTCTTTTTGTAATTGAAAAATGCTTCTTTCATTAATCTGTTGTATTTGGCTTAAAATGATCAGATAAAAATCTGATGATAATGCATTGAGAGATGAGAGAAAAGACATAAATAAGATGGTAGATTGACGACTTATTCACCTTGAAAATTGTTACAGTTTCATGTAGAGAAAATATTTTCTGTACTAAAAAATAGATGGGAAAAATATGTAGGAATCTGAAAAGTCAGTATTTTTCAGTCCGATCCCAGCGAAAGTTTTTCTATTGTCCATTTCAGAGTTAAATAGTTGTGGATATTTTTTTAATAACTTTCTGTACGAACAAGATAGAGATTTGCAGTTTTCATTGTTGAAAAGAACAGATGAAGAAACATTTTTCCTAACTACTTTCCTAAAGGTTTAGTCAAACGATTGCTTTTTACTTCTACGCGAAAAAAAGTGACTATTCTTGGAAATTACTACAAAAAATTTACATTTTTGATTATTTTCTTGACAAAAAATGAAGTGATAAATTGTGTTTCGATGGTTTGTATATCATACTGGTAGTAGTTAGAAATGGAGTGTTGATATAGTTTTATAGTCCTTCTGTTATCGATTCTATCGCACTCCTGAAAATCAATAAATTAATATCGGGACTATAAAAAACATGCTGTTTTTTTTTTGAAGTTTTATGTAAAACATCTAGAAGACTCTTTATATATATAATTCGATGCATCTTCATCCGCTATATCTTGTTCCTACTAAATTAAGAAAAAATACCCATCGCCATTTAACTCTGAAATAGACAATAGTCCCGATCTCGATCTTAGATAAAAGCTATGTATTGATTGTAGAGTAAATCCATGGGAAGTCGCCAGCTCATACAATGACCATGTCAGAATCCTTTCAAACTTTCAGGGTTTGTAGAGAATTTTGCGCTGATCATTTTGATAAAAAGTATTTAGGTTTGAACCTCATTATCACAGAGATATGAATCAAATACAATTTTGAGACTTTCAAGATTTTGGTAAAAATAAAGGTCATCCTCTAATGAAAATACAAACGTTAGGACATCATTTCTCGCTCCGATTTTAAAACCAATGGTATATTCAGATTCCTCGTGAAAAACTGCTTCAGACTGACTATGAATTTTAGACTCCTTTTGAAAATTACTGATTGATTTTGTCACGTGCTTCTGACCAACAGTATTTCAAAAAAGTTGATCAGAAAGTAGGGATGAACGGAAATGGTGGCATAGCTAGTTCGATAGAGCAGCTCTTGATCTACAACGTACGCTATTTATCTTTCTCCCCGACTGCAATTTGGTAGCGCACGAGCATCAAAACTATTTTTCATGACAATTTCCTCAGTGAGTTTTAGTGAACCTGATCTTCAAAACCGGTGAAATACTTGGATTAGCAGGTCTGAATTTATTGAAACTCTGCAGAACTTGTAGAGTTTTTTGAGCTGATCATTTTCGTATTGAATGATTGAATATTTGACTCTATTTTCGTGAACATATAGGCGAAATACGATACACATGCATTTTTGCTTTTTCGATATTATGCCTAAAAAAAATTGATTTTTTTGTAAAAGTGAAAGTGATAACGGCTTTGTTTTAACTTAAAACTAGAGTGCAATAATTTAATCAGACTTAGCGTGAAAAATTACATGAAAATACCTATGAAATATATGACCTTACAAATGCCTAAACAATCATGTAATCTCTTTTTGAAACTATAGTTTGCCCTGTCTGATGCAGTTGAATGTAAAATGACTAAAAACTAATTAAAAAATGAAATATTCTAAAATGAGCAAATTATTGGTTCGATGGATCATAATTATTTCTACAACATGTACTAATTAGTTTTCTTCGCAACTTTTAACTCAGGAAGAAAAAGTTATTGAAAAGTATTACATGTTAGTGCCTTGATCTGTATAAGTGCACATGCCTAAGTACTGTTGTTACACCTTTTTGAAGTGCATAATTGTTGGTCATACTTTAACTGTCGTGGGCATGTATTTTGATTGGATAAAATATCAAGCGATTAGATAATTATGTTTTAAAGAACGGAGGCTCTTCTTCATTGGAAAAAATAGCTGATTCGTGAATGCATATCTCATGATTCATATGATATAGGGTGTGGGTGTGGGTGTCGGGATGTAGATATCATTGGAGACCTCATCCACACCCACCCAAGTTATTTAATTAATTTCATCCATATATAACAACCATTTGTAATTAATATTTGATGTTAATTATCAATATTAAGTTTATGTGGAGGTTTTCCACTAACAACATGTAAATAATCATTTATTTCTCGAAATAGTGAAAGAAAATCTTCGATTGTTTTTTAAACACTTTAGTGTAACAATATCTTTATTGATTGTTTGCAGATGAGATTTACCCTAAAGAAAACAAACAAGAAATGTATCTTTCTATTTGTTCATGAATAACATGAAAAATTTAGCTATAATTCGATGTATTCCTATGCATTCTCATTTATCAGATTAGATCTAATGGTTGATGATACCAATCTAGGACATTTGACAAAGCAGTTTTGTAAGTGTCTTAATTTCATTACAGTAGACAAACTTTACAAGTTGTTATCTATTTCTTTCTAATCAGAATCGATATCTTTCAGTAGCAAGAGAGATTGCTTCCAAGTTTCTACGTCCAATTACTATAGCTTTTGATGGTGTGAATGTGAGAAAACAAGATCCACACGCACACGCACACGCATACACACACCCTACATCTATATCCAGACCAGATATGCAATCTTTTCTCCATTCATTTTTTTCTCAATTTATTATCATGTTTATTTGATATGCTGATAAAAGTGAATGACAATAGCTGCTCTTTAAGCTTTGTAAACGATTTTTAGATAGGGTAGGGCTTGGCCATAGCGATAAACGATGTATTCAGTCATTGCTGTATGTTTGCCAATCACCGAATGAAATCCATGCGGTGCTGAGACCAGTGTATTGTCAGTAGCAGTTAAGGTTGTTGGATTGCCCAACAGTACCTTGTTGTAAAACATCACATGTGTGCCATTTGCTGTATTCACTTCAGTATAACCGTGTGATTTGTTTGGATCATCAGCAAAATAAGCACCATGACCTAAATGACAAATCGATGCCAGTGTTCAGGTGTAGATATTTGACTTACCATACAAACCACCTTTGTTAAAATATCGATCATCATATCCATCTTCTGTGATACCTTGGATTCCAGCACTTTTCGTGCCATGAAATAATTCCTGTTCGTTTGGGTTTTGATTTGGGCATTGTTTGGCGATAAGTTTCTTCATACCTTCATAGGTTTCTTCAAGATATGGATTTCGAATTTCTTCAATCGAGACAATTTGGGCCAAAGAAATACTTTTCATCTTAGCCGAAACGTCGATATAGAGAGTAGCACTCAATGGTAATGGCACTAAAACGGCATAATATTTATAATGCGGGTCAGGTATGACTGACATAACAGGTCCATCTTGTGTCCATCCACGTTGTTGCATTTTATTGATACGCAGTTGAACATAGTGATCGAGAGGACGAAGAACTTTAAAATGTCTATTTTTGATGTTATTTACAATATTTTCTAATTCAATTTCATAAGGCTTTCGCTGAATATTGATACGCATTCCAAGTTCATGTGTATAGTCTTTTTCCACAGATAAATTATTCACATCCAAATCAATTCGATCATGTGTCAATGCCACATGGGGTTCAATTAAATCCATGGTAAATGGACCCGTAGGCTCATTCTCATCAAATAACACAACATATCGCCAAGTATCACGTTTCACCTCACATGTGATGCCGTATTTATACAATTCATCTTGAAATTTCTCAATATCGAAATACATATGTGAAGGTAAATGACAATCCAAATCGCATGGAATCACTTCTTTTACTAAAGCTGGCATAGGATTACTCGTGTCAATCCATTTTTTGGGGTCGGTTACACCAGGTGGTCGCGCTGTATACCTACCGACAATCCAATCCCGAACGAAACCACCTTCTAATTTGCAGTCAAATTTGCAAACTGCAATCCATGCCACCACTTCCATTCGTGTTTCACGTGTCGCATTACTACCTTTGACACCCTTGTATAAATCCACCGGTGTTCGTTTCGTATCGGTAACACAATTGATTCTTTCTTCAATATCTCGACAATCTTTTCGCATTGCAGGACGAAGTACACGTGGACTGACATCTGAAAGATGCATCTAGATGTTTCTAGGATGAATTATTATTGGAAATTCTTTACTTACAATCGTTTGGATGTCGTATGACGGCGCAATTTCGTAACCAGCTAATAAATGCATCAAATTCGTTCTTCACTTTTTTATTATCAGAATCTCTTCCTTTAACAATAATTTCACAAGTTTTTGTTGCTGTGTTGCTATTTATCGTAATCTCCACTTGTCTTTCTGTGGCCCATCGCCATTTCATCGGATTAAAGATGTAGGTCATTTTCATAATACTTTCTAAATTTCGAGCAAAATTCGAATTATCAGCCGGATTCGGTATGTTTGTCAAATTAAATTTCAATTCGGAAATCATTTGTTGTCGAAGATGTAATTCAGCATTGAGAACAATACCGGACGAACCTTTGAATTTCATCTTTTGACTGCCTAATGACATATTGATTCGATGGGAGAATTTCATTTGGGCATTTGAATATCGATTTGTTGTATTAAGATAAGTTTCTTCGTCGCCGGTCAAATCAAATTCACGTTCGAGTGGATATTCAAGCCATTCCGCTTTGATTTCACCAACGAATGAAATGATTGCTGTGGCTCGAACAGCCGTCGAATGACGAATATCTCGAGCCAAGACTAGTGAGACCGGTGCTGTGCTAATCGGTCGTGTCAGTGTCGATTGTAAATCAAGTTTAGCTATATCACCTCGATTATTGTAACGAACGAATAAATGGGATCGATCTTGTAATTCTTTCATGGAAACAAAAACATTATCCGAATAGCCAGCCAATAACGACTTGGCAACCAATTCCCAGTCTCCTGATTGTACTTGAGCTTGTGAACAGAAATTAGGTGATTGATTAAAAATTTTTTCTAATGTTTGGTAACGTCTCAATGCTTGACGGATAACATGTTGAATCTCTTTTAAACCTTTCGATTGACAAACTTGATCGAGATTAAATTGTTTTGCTGGACTACTTTGTCTTACTAAAAGAACTTCGTTCATTACGTTTAATAAAGTCATAAAATCTCCATCAGGACTTTTCAGATGTTGAGGTAAACTTTTCAACAGACCTGTTGTGTTAAGAACACCCAAAATCGCTGATAAACAGATCAAATCACGACCACAATCATAATTACGAAGCGCTGATAAGACTGCTTTGGACATGGCCAATGAACCAAAATCAGGTAATTTCGCCAAAGCTTCGCCGTCATTTGTGAGTTTGTCACTGGAACCTTTCTCCAAAATATCTAAACGCGAAACAAATCAGTTACATGGAGTTTAGGTTGAGCGTCTCTTACTTAAGTCTCTCAATTGTTCAATAGTCGTATCGATCGCTTTCTGTGACGGTTTATTTGGTAGAAATGATTTCATATAGTTGAATCCTTTTTTCAACGGAGATTTTCTTAATGAGAATTCGATATTCATTAAATCCGATTGGCAGATCTGAGGCACAGGATAAAGAACTTCATCAACTTTGAAATCGTATAATGAATAATATTCACCCGGTTGAGTTCGACCTAGACGACCTAATCGTTGTTTAATTGTTGATTCAGCAGCTCGGACTTCTCGTAGAACAGTTCGTTTCGATTCAAAATCATATACAGGAACATTGATCATTCCAGTATCGACGACGTATTTAAGACAAGGAAACGTTAACGATGTTTCAGCAACAGTGGTTGAGAAGAATACAGTACCATGCTCGATGTTGTATTGTTGAACATGGGGATGTTGTGATTGAATCAATGGATAGGCAACAATTGTTTCTCGACTGATTTGATTAATTAATTTACATGATTGATTTACTTCGGCAACTGAGCTAACAAAACAAAGAATTTGATCATGCCGTTTACGTTTTTTGCACAATTCTTGAACAATATCTAAAGCATTTTCATTGGGTCGAGCAATTTTTGTCACTGTATGTAAAGTTCCCATTTGTGGCATTTTGAATTCTGCGAGACCAACCTGAGGAATATTACGGAATAATGTGGGTACCGAAGCATCGAGTGTTGCAGAAGAAATGATCACTTTCATTTTCGTTTTCAATTCAGGTTGAGTATTTAATAATCGAGCGAGTAAAGCGAGACAAAGATCGATATTCACCGAGCGCTCATGCACTTCATCAACAAAGAAGACCACTGACTTATTGAATTTCGTATTTGTGGAGATTAAATTTGAATCGTAGAGTAACCGTTCTTTGAGTAAACCATCGGTTAAGTAAAGAATATTTGCGTTTGGATATTTTTCAGTACCACTCACTGCCCAACCAGCTAATGGATTTTTCGTTGGTCCGGATTCGTCGGCCATCGTTTCATTGACACGTTTACAAATTAATTGACACGGTAAACGTCGTGGTTGGGTGACGATGACTTTATCATAACCTTCAGCAACCAATAAGACCGGTAATAATGTGGATTTTCCTGATCCAGTGGATGTCGAGATAGTTGTCACAGCATTCTTTTCAATTTTGTTTAATAAATCTTTTGATGATTCATACAATGGTAATTGGACTTTGAAACAACCATAATAAAGAATGAGCCGTTGAAGAAGTTTGGGGATCAAGGCAAAATGTTTCAGTTCGTGGCCTTGATACATCTTTTGTGATTGAAATTCTTTTTGCACTTTATTGATGAAATCTTGGAGAACAGCAACAGAATCGGCTGTTGGTTTCTTCTCCAATTTTGTACGTTGAATAAAAATATTTTCTTTGATAAATTCTTCTAATGCCGCATGTTTAATCGATTCAATTTCGTTCATCAATGGATGTTTCTGCAAAAATTGATCAGTTGCTTTTCGAATGTCCACCCAGGGTGTCGGTAATTTGCCCGTGATACATTGATCGATCAAAACGTTTGCTTGTTCATCGAGATAATCTTGGAATTTCTTTCCATATTCGACACTTTTTGCTTCTAATAATTGACTGAAGGCTTTGACGTATTCTCTCCAACTGTGCGTTTTTGATTTTACACAGTATACCGCTTCTTTCATGAATTTTTTGATCTGCCGATTGGTATTTCGTTGATAAAAACCTTTAGCTGATTCGATGACATTCATCAGCGACAAAATACGTTGTAAAACATCTTTGAATCCTTGATGATGAGCAGAAAAACCAACAACGGTGACGACGTATTGATTGTTTTTTCCAGCAAAAATTATTTTCGGTACTCGATCGTTGAATGATGGATCGAGATTTTTCACTAAATCTTGTAAATAACCAATAATGATCGAATCTTTCGGTGTTAAAAATCGATGGATCACTTCATGTTGAATGTTATTATAATCCACTGTTTTGATATTTTTACCCATTTCTCTTAATTTTGCTTGTTGTCGTTCATTTTCTTTCTGTTGTCCTTCCATCTTAGCGATTCGATCTAATAAACGTTCCACTTCTTGTTCATGTTTGTTGCCTGAATCTAATAATTTTTCTATTCGCCGTTGTTCATTTTGTAAATCTTGTTGCAATTGATCATTTTTCTTCTCTAATTCTGATAGTTGGGTTTTGATCACAGCTGAATTTTTATCATCATCCGACGTAATGCTGGTAACTTTTTCTTCTAAACGATTTTGTTGCGGTGAACGAACATTCGCTGCTGCTTCATTGATAAAATCATCCATTCGTTTGTCATCCAGATTATCTGAAGCGTCAGATTTACTTGTAGTAATCGCAGATGCCGACGAACCCAGTTGAGGATCTCCCTCTCCATCAGCAAGATCTTGTACTGACCAAGATTGATTAATGGGAAAGGTGAGCGCCTGAAATGAAAAACAAAGATGTGGTTGTGTTACGGTCAAGATCTTTACCTCGTTCACAGCTTTGTATTTATCCTCGTTGTCTTCAATATCGCCTGCTTCCATGTCGGAACTGTATTCTTCTTCATTTTCGAGAAGCTCATCATCATCAGCGATGGACATGCGATCATCTTTTTGTAAAACTTCTCTCAATCGTCCCGTAGTTAAAGGTATCGGATCTAAATTGGCTAACGTTTGAAAATCATCAATGCCGATAATTTTGTTTTTGTTGCGCGGATTATTCGAAATCATTTTCGGTATCCATCGAAAGGAACCGGTGACACTTCCATTGTCATTGGTAAATGAAAATGTTTGTAAATCAAATAGTAATTCATCAGGACAAACACGCGAAACGACTAAACGGACGTATTTTCGTCGATATTTTATGGTGTGATCTAATAGAGCACTGGTCTTGGCATCGCAGAAATACCACGAATCAAGATGAACTTTAAAGTTACTATCATAAGCCGTTGGTATGGTTAACATCGTCAACGATGGCTCTGATTCAGCTTTGGGATATTTGGTAAACATGATTTGCCATAGACAATAACAACTGAAATTTAAGATCGATGAACCTCGACAACGGATCCAGGCGATTTTTTGACTGAAATCGGTTTCTTTTCCTGAACGTAGAAATTGAATTAACGAAACAGCATAAGTTCCAGCGCGTACTCGTAAATGAATTTCGCGTTTAAATTTTTGTTCTGGTTTGACTATTAGTGACTCTTGAAGAGTTGCCGACTCCGGTTCGGAAAATTGAAACCATTTTTGTTCTTTAAATGGTTTGTATTCCCAAAAACAATCGACCACATAATCTTCATCCTCTTCACGAATCGGTAAATGAGGTAAGTCCTCGGCTTTGATCGAGTAACTAAGGACAAGATTCTCCGTAAAATATTTGATAATGTTTGGTTTCGTTCGTCCATTATCAATCGGTGTTTCATCAGCATGATTCCTGAGAAAACAATCAGCACCGTGTTCGAATAAGAATTTGACAATCTCCAAATGACCAGCAAAACAAGCGCCATGTAGCGCAGTTGAACCAGCCGATGGATTCGGAACAAAATCAGGATCATCTTTGACTGATTTTGACAAAGCTCGTTTGATATGTTGTTGATTTTGAGCGTTCACTGAACATCGAGCTTTGGTAACAAGATATCGAACCAGATTGACATGATTGTTTCGAGCCGCTGAATATAGGAGAGTGGTGCCCCAAAGGCCGGGTTTATCCTTCATGGTTGGAAATCTTTTCAGAAAATCTTTGACATGGTCTTCAGTGCCATTAAAAGCTGCTTGAAAAGCTTTCAGTGAAGCTAACATCTGTTGCGCATCATTCACAAAGGCCTTGAGAATACCACCATTGAAAGGATGAGTGAACTCTCGAGAATCGTAATCATAACTGTGTTGATACAAAAAATCTAATAAATATTTGCGGTAGAGTGTCGATAATTTGGCCACATTTTTTCTCAAGACCTCTTCAAGTTCGATTTTCATCTCCTCCATTAAAGCTTCTTCCTTAGCATCTAAGGTAAATGTGTAGATATTGGTATCCAATGCACCATCCATAGTAAAACATCCTGATTCTTCTTGGCCGGTTAATTTCTTCATAGTTTTTTCGATGACTCGAATAATCGCGTCTAAACAACGATGTAATTGAGCCTCATTTTCCGCATCCGCCATGTTCAATGTCTATTTCGGAGAAAATCGGTGTTTGCTTGATTCAAATTGAACTAGCAGTGAATTAATTCGATATTTGATTTGCAATGGCTTGTAAGTAAAAATAAGTCGGGAAAGAAAGAAAACAAAAATAAAGCAGTAAAAATATTTTTCTTGTTCTTTTACGCACGTTTATCGTGATGCTTGAAGAGATGAAATAGCCTTGCTGAAAGAAGAAGGCAGAGCGACGCAATGAATTTTACCCAACGACGAGTGTATCGAATTCATCATTTGCTATAGGTTATTTAAAAAAAAAACAGAACAAAGAAAAATCCTTCCGCGAATAAAAGTCTAATGTTGATAAAAAGCATCGAGTGAGAGTAGCGTATAGATTATTGTATGCTGAAAATGTAATCGGAGAGAAAACAAAGCGTTTTAAAACTAAAGTTCTTTGTCAATAAATTTTTTTCGGCAAAAGAGTCCTTTCTGCACTACAAAAAAGCAACCGTAGAAAAATAAACGTTTGAAGCATATACGAAAGTGCAACGTATAACAAACTCATTTTCACCGTTTATGAGGATGTGAATGTGTGTAGAAGAGAAGATTGCACCCACTCTCACTTCACCCACACTCACACCCTCTAGTATCACTATGAGGAATAATTGCATGCTTTGATTCATATTGACGAATATTATCTAATCCTATATTCAATCCTCATGATACATACTTGTTCATGATTGACTATAGTTTGCTATTCTATACATAGCTTTTCAAATTCATTCACAGTAGTAGTTATCGAACAATGAGCAATAACTTATCTATGGAAGGAAATATTATTAATTTCACGTGAACGTGATTTTTGATGTAAATTTTTCACTACTTATTAACAAAATATGTATATTTCTATCAATTTAACGTTTTGATACGGTACTTTTATCGGACCTTTTTGGTACATATTGATTGATTAATTTCAAGTAGAATAAGATATAATAGATTATGATTTCATCGGCAGATGTGATGGCAATGGATTTGAAATATGCCAATTTGATCATTCATGTTCAAATGTGAGTACATCGAAAGAATTGAAAGTAACAATGTTTTAATGAGAAAGATGTACTGGCACATTATTATTTGAAAGTATGAATTAATCATGTACATCAATATTATCAATTACATTATGAATGAGTAAAGTAAAACATTTATATTAATATGATGCTATGTCTTCGAGTTTTAATCAGTGGTCATCATTGAAATGGTCAATAATGTTTTACAAGATGAGCATTCCGTATGTTTCATTAAGAGTGTAATGATTTTTACTCATTCAGTTTCGTGATACTCGTAAAGAATATTTGAATTATCCTCAGAATGATGCATAAGATTAAATTTTAGAGGAGCATCTTGTATTTTTCTTTCAGTAAGACTTTATTCAAAGAATCGATCAGAATCATGAGAGAAGAAGAAGAAGTTTAAGTGACCTATTCATTAAAACAGCTTTTTCAGAGGCAACATTTCACAATTCGATAGATGTTTAAAGGCTTGAAAAACTAGTAAGAAGTAACCATTTTCGTAAATAAAATAAAATTTGAATGTCTACTCATTTTTTGACTAGTACCTGTTACATTTAGTTCTTTGTCAATGGTCTTTTTGGCAAGATGCAACGATTTTAAATTTTTGATAAAAGACCGAAATACGGTATGTGAACGTTCAGGGTAACAGTGAATTCCACGAAGTCTCATAGCGATCCATAAGATTCAGTCAACACACACTGTACTAGAGATACGTAAAAGTCAGTGAAACTATGCAAGTAGTTTCACGAAAAATCTTGGAATTTCCTATCACCATATAAATCAAATAAAGCCAAGCCTAAGGTGCGATCATCTACATGACCAGGACATTAGTGATAGCCATAGCCTATTGAGATAACAACAATTTTGAAATGATTTATGTCATTTTGCGTAAGCATTTTTAATTTTACGGGGTCCAAAACTTTTTATTTGAGAGCTTCTTCAGATTCTCATAAATTTTCAAATCTAAACTTCTGTATTTGTACCGTACTATACATGCAAAGTGGTACCAAGTGATGATGCAGTGAAGCAAGCAACAGAAGAGGATAAGAACAACTTCATACGATAGATGAAAAAGAATATTATAAAGTTACATTCTATGTACAAGTTCAGCCCATATATATGCAAACTCCGTAAATTATTAAAACTACGTATAGAAAAAGCTTGTCGATATTAACTTCATCAAAATGTTTCTTTTTTATCGTCTACTATGAGGTAAGGTCAACGTAATATCGAGTGATCCTTCAACAATTAATACTTATCATTGTACAATTCAATGAACATACATAATGTTCTCATTAAACTGTTACATGAAGTTCGTGATTAATCGAAATGTTTCCATGATAGATTTCCGTGTAAAATATATCATATAGTTTTAACTTCAATCGAAAGTATTATAATGTCCATAGACAGGTACCACTTAACTTCATCGAGACACACATATGATATAGTTTATAAAGGAGGGGGGGAGGGGTCGTTAAGCGATAGAATCGACCCCCTCTCGAAATTGAGTTTCACATTTTCCAAATAGCCAATTGAAATGCCAAAAGTCGATTACCGTTCGAATTAGCCAATTAGCCTTAGTTATGGCTGCGCACGAGTGACTTAAAATTTTGACATTGTCTATTTCCTGTAGGGTTGTGGTATGCTCTGCTCGTGTAAAGCACATTGCCTCCGTTCTCAATGCTTTTTAATTTGAGTTATATACCAAATAAAAGCTCATTCTTTCTGCTATCGAATGATATAGAAGAGTCTGACAGAATATTCTTCTTTCACTGTTTTCTTCAGATGACCTTGTACAGTCATATATGCCATCATAAGAGTACTCATGAGAAAATCCCATTCTATGGTACTATAAAGATACAGGTCCACTTTGAATTGAGCCCTATTTGATAGCTCTTTTGAGACTCTGTAAAATGGTACTATTACATTGAGCTTAGTTTGTGGGGAGAACAGTTAACTCAAAGGTACAATCATCCAGAGTGCTAAAAATTAATTTTTTGACTTAGAGTGTGGGTGGGTGTTTGGATGGAAAAGATCCACACCCTCACCACAATTAATTATATAATATATTGAATTAAATGAATTCGTTTATTCTCTCATTAGTATAGATGAATGCATCTTAACAAGAATTCTAATGTTCATAAATTTTGTTTCATAACAACAAAGAAAAGAAAACCGTTAATGATACTGAAAAACTTTTTTGCATAAAAAGCCTAACGATAAAACTCATTCAAATCATTTCACAGTCTGATGCCATCATCTCATTCGATGAAACGTATCCATTCAATTCGGTCAGTTTTTTTATTTATTAGAATAAGATATTCGGCACATAAAGGATAATAATACTCCGTGCTTTATCAATAGATATGTTTGCAGCTGTTGCAAAAATACGGGTTACAAAGGATTGACAGTTTATTTTATCACCCGTTGCGATGAATCTTTGATACTCCTGAGCTTCAAATGATTTCGCATAATTTCTGAGTTCTTCTGAATCAAAATATGATAATTCTTTTTGCATCAAATACCATGAATATTCTTTGCAATCACGTTCGTACCATTCAGCTCTTTCGTTCTTCGAACTTATAAGAACTTTAACTTGATTGTTTTTATCGAGAACTAACTGATAAATAACTCCGTTAATCTGAATAGACCAATGAAGACCATCAACTCCAGGAAGAATATTAAGACCAATAAATGCTCTACCAATGGGTCGTTTTCCAATCCAAGCACCTTGCTCTAAATCATTCGTTGCACTAATAATACCATTTGCAAGATTTCTTGGCATTCGTAATGGATTTAAATCTGCCAAATCTAATGAGACGGAATGTCTCGCTTCCGGTATATCACCTTGTGCTGCATAAACAAGACCTCGCATAGCACCATATGCTTGACCCAAGACTGGAACAGTTTTTATTATGTTGAAAGCTTTTCTTTCAGACATTTTAATGATTATCTAAATACTGATAACATTAGCATGATACCACAAGATTGCAGTGCTGATTGAATTATATTAAAACAAAAAGACTAATTCGATTATAAATCAATTTTTGGTCTAAACTTTTCTCATTAGGTAGGGATGTGGGTATAGATCTTTCCTTTACTCACACCCACCCACACCCTGAATTGACGTCAGATCGATATTTGCAGCTCATAATTAGTAGTATTCAAGAAGTTTTAACTAAAAAGTATGCATTTTTATTGAAATATTTAAGATTATTCGATGTGGCACAACTGAGTCATGTTTAATTTCATACTTCATTTTTTCTATTTCATAGAACAACAGCATTTTTTAGATAAAACATTCAGAGCGCGCTGATAATTAAATTGTTCCAATAATGAGAAAATTTTTAGCTCTAAATATTACGAGTGGATTGTTCTCTATTTGTTACTTTGGCACTGGTTCAGAACACAAAAATCAATGAAAATAACGGCACAATAACGACTAAATCATGGTAATTAGTGTAGACGTTTTTTATCTTTCTCTGGTGCTTATCTAATATTTAAAATGCTTGGCCCAAAGAGGAGTCATATAAGTGTAGTTTCTCTCGTTATTAGTTGTTTGCAACATACTCTGTTCTCAAGACTAGGCTGAAAACAATGATTATTGCTCATTAACCTTAAAGATACAGGTACATTCATCATCAACATGACAATAATTTGCTTACTTAATCGAGAAGTCGTAGCAGATTTTTCTTAACAATTTTCCTATAGATAAAAACATTATACAATAAAATTTCTTATAGACATCCTTTCAATTCTTGAATACACACAAAAACAGCAAAGATCTTCTTGCTCATATGTTGCACAACTCTTTATTAAATACATTCTACGCGTGTCTTCTATTGACTAATAGAGATAAGATAAATATAAAACAAACGGAATGAAAAAAAAAGGATGAAACCAGACAAAGCAGAGAAGTCTTCCGAAAAAAAAGACAATCAATCTATTTCGAGCCTTTTCAATACATTGCTCGATATTCTCTCATTTAACTAGTCTTCGTAGTTCTCCTGCTGAGCACAATCCGTCTTTCAGAGTCGAAGTTTTTGACGGAAGTTCATCTGTATACTATACTGGGCTGGGTTAAGTTTAAGAATGGAAAGACAGACCAAAGTCTAGGTGTGGAGTATGGGTACAGTTTCTCTTGTAGAAACGGCACTCAAATTCACGTCTGCATTAAGGCTCAAACTTACATCAACACTCTTGATTGAGTTTGCATGCACCAACAACTGTAAACGCGTCGGTTAGAACTGCAACTGCTTGTGTAAGTAAATATAACAGAATACTTTCGATTTGATTGCAAGTGTCAATTTCCACCGATAGATATAATAGCCATGTATGCACATCCTGTATCGATAAAATTTATTTTGGGATGGTTGTAGGCATCAAGTTTGAGAACACTCACAATGATACATCACATCCATACCCTGACTATATTCTTTTTCCTTTCCTTCAGAAAAAACTTTGTTGGCCTTTACATCAGAGTATGCCGTATATTTGTATATAAGAAGTATATCCTATAAGGACTATAAGCAATGCTTGTATCAATTTTCGGCTGCTCCTTATTTTATAACGACATTTTCGTTTGGAATCATCTTCAAAAAAGGAAAAATGATAGTCTCAGCAACCGGTTTTCATACATCCTTTACAAGCAAGATTTGTTATATTGACGTGAGTAATTTCTTCTGAATTGTTGATCGTATATCGATATCAATTGATAACGAAAAAGGAAAACATATTCGTATTTTCAATCAGAGTCAAGTTGTTCTTGCTGTTCGTCATTGAATTATTTCTCTTCTTTTTCCTTCTCAATCAAAGCTCAATTTGTGTCTCTCTACAGTTGTTTAACATTTTTTCTGCTCTTTCTAGTCATACTTTGTTTTTTCAATTTCGCTCTTCTCACCTCCAAAGATTATTAAAAGCTAAATATATATGCTCGTGATTGTATACGCATAACGTGTGGTTTATTTAGGGCAATCCAAAAGTAGTGAGGGAAGTACCTTATTTCCTCAAGCAGATGTCTAAAAAAGTTTCTTTTTTTACCAATAGATAGAGCGTGCTTCGCTCTATTTTTCTATGCTATTTGATCATTCCTCGCCTTCTATTAAGTTAGCGAAATTTCGAGGAAAAGCTTTTTTGCGTACAACTCCCTGGTAGCAGAAGCTGATATTTTCGTCCATACATCATTCTTTTCGTTTTTTCTGTGTTCTTCTTCTTTCTTTTATTTCATTTTCTTCTTCTTATCATTTCTTACAACCTGATTCCACATGTTTTACTGTGTAACGAAAGCAATGAAAAGCAAACGAAAACAAAAACAGAAATGAATTTAGTGATTATTTCACTAAATGTTCCAAGGAATCACCATGATTATCTACACACAGCTGCATTCTTTCGATCCGTTTCTCGAAAAGGTCTTTTTGTACTCGTTGGGATTTAAGGAGTGCATGAAATCGGTCACAGCATCATGTAATAANTCTTATAGATATAAAGCTTGAAGATGCCTCTATCATTGATAAAAAAATCAGCTTCTTTGCTCGAGCCATAAGGAAGATATTTAATTTTTTTTGGGTAACATGACTTTTGGGCCACCCTGTACATTGGGAAATTGAAGATCTGGGTGCATCTTCCTATGAGAAAAACTCAAATTCAAGTTTTTTTTTCAAAAGTTTGATTTTTTAGAAGAACGGGAACAAATCTTTCATATTAGTAACAAACTGATTTTGAGCGATTTTACAATCCAAATATTCTATGTTACACATCTATTATGTAGAGATTTACATCTCTCCACAGGTATTATATTAGAAACATCACAGAACGTGACAGACAGCCTTAGCAGCATCCACGCTCTTGGTTCATTTCTGAAAGATTAAGTCAAAGGATCGTTGAGAAATATGTTTTCAAATACATAGAATAAAACAGTCTTCCTGTAATTTTTCTTTCAATTGTATTTAGTCTAGCTTTTTTATGATTTACCCTTGCCAACGTCGAATAGCATCAATAAATAATAAGAAAACACCTATTGACATTGTCCAACGATGAAAAAATGGTAAAATATATGTTTGTAAAAAAATTCCAATCATAAATAAATTTAACCAAAATGAAAAATATTTTATTTGGTTAAAAACTTTTTGATGTATCCAATTCATAGCAAAATTAGCTGAAATCCATGTATGTATACAAACAAGTGTTGGATATAACAAATGTGTCCAAGGTGATTGTTCAATTAATAAAAGAATAAAAACTAAAATCGATACTATTTTACATAATAAAGCTATCGATGATGATAATGATCTCATTGGATTTAATTGATATAAAGTCGTACAAATAGATGTCAAAAATCCAATAATAATTAATATACTAAGTAAAAAACGTCGATATGTATGATAATAATGACTAGCTAAAGCAACATGTCGCATAAAATCTATTTTAAAATAAAAATAAAAAATTTTAATAAATTCTTTATTTTTTTTTTATTACCTTTAATATCATCTCGAATTTGATATAAATTCATATAACCTTCAACTTTTTCCATACGTTCAAAAAAATTTTCTTCATTTAAATTATATGGTTTAAAAAATAATAAACGTTTTTTTAATAAATCATATTGTTTATGTACTTGTTCAAGTAATTGTCGAGCATTTTGAAGATAAGCTTGAAGAAGATCTTCATCAACAGGTAATAAATAATCAATTGGTAAACGACCAACTGAATTTATTGAATAATCAAGTCCAAGAAAATAAGACATTAATGGACATAAATCTGCTTGTTCAATATGAACATCTGTATGACGTGATGAACGAATACCTGAACCCCAAACAAGTAATGGTGTTAATGTTTCAGTATCATCACCAGCACCATGTGAACCCCAATCAGTCATACCTAAAGTAAAAAATTTATTTTTAATTTGTTCATGTATCTTTTAAATGAATTTACCATGATCAGATGTAAATACATATGTAGTTTTTTGATCATGTTTATAATAATTCTCAATTAAATTTTCTAATCGTTGAGTAATTCCATCAACAATATGAATATTTTTCATATAAACATCTGACCATGGTTTATATGAATGACCATTTGTATCAATACCAAGTAAATGAAAAAAGAAGATTATTTTATCTTTATTTAATTCATTTTTAAGTGTATTATTTAATAAAAATTTTTCAAATTTTCTTTCAACCCAAAGATCTAATTCATGAGCACGATCATTACCAAATTCTTCATTATCTGAATGATAACATTCAATATAAAAATGTTCATAAGATTGACCACGTTTAAACATTGGAACTATATCAGGACTACCAAAACCAAATGCATATGTACTTCGATTAAATATTGAATCAAATTCAACTAGAATATTAATACAAGTTAAATGAAAATTGTATAGAATTAAATCAAGTTCAATATCGGATGCAGAATTCTATTTCGGACAGAACGATGTAACATTTAAATCCAACATTGAAAATCTTTAGATTGTTCTTGATGGTATAGAGCTGCTTGAAAGAGTCTTTTGTGTTATTTTTTCTAAAATTGTGAATTTCGGCAGAACTGTTATTTAAACATATTTTTAATCATTGTTTTGTTTTCTGACAGTTGTAGTTCAATGGTTGAGCAAAAAATTCTATATAATAAGTTTATAATGGTGTCTATAAAACTGTGTTGCTATCTTCAACAGATAATCAAAGTGTCACATTCTCTATGGTTTCTTTTGAAGGACATCACAAAACTGTAATGCTAGAAGTTTAAGTTTTTTGCTTACAAATGAAGCAAAATATGTATCTACTTTTAAATGCATTATTCAAAATAAAATTCACTAAGTAGCTTAAGGGATTATAATTTAATGATTTCAAATGAGATATAAATTTTGAGTAAATTGTTTAGAGTTCAAATCAAATGGTTACAATCCTTCCGAGTTATTTAAGTCTCTAATTACGTCGAAATTAGCGTCATGTACAATTCTATACGGAATATATGTTCCGCTGTATATGAACTCAACAAAATGTATTTTTCTTTTTAATCAATATACTGCAAGTTAAAACAAGAAAATTTCATGCCTTCAACTACAACCGAAATTTTATTCTGACTATGCATTTCAAGCAACATACTTTACACTATTTTGTAAATGAAAAAGTTAGGCTTTCAGCATTTTCTATACGAATATTTATACATCGTAGATAAGAGCAACAGAGATTGTAAACTAAAAGACTTCCTTACATCGCTTTAAATCTTACTGAGAACTTTACAAATATATATAACAACAAAAATTCATGATTTATTCTCACCTGGATTTTCTTTCCATCCACGTGTAACAGCTGATATATCTTCATAAAAACCAGAAATAATTGCAACATGACCCGGTCGAGATTCAGTCGGTACACGTGTATGTGAAATACCACTCAAACTTGTTCTATTCTGAATAATAGAATTAAGATAAGGTGTATTATTCAATTGTTGAAACAATTTATCAGATCGAAGACCATCAGCAACAAAAAGTACAAGACGTTTAGCACGTGGTGTTTGAGTTGAACGATGTACAGGCATTCCATGATTAATTGGTGATGTAAAATAAACATCAAATATTGAATAAAATAATACTAAATGACTTAGAAGTATAAGAATAATAAAACGTTTTGTTTCCATTATTTAGTTTTTCTTTTAGATCATCTGCAAATTATATTAGCACATTTATTGTTATTCTTTAGCTAAACGTTCAAATTTTACTTCAAATCATTTCAGAAAAAAAAAAAAGAATTACAAAATCATCCATACACTGTTAAGCAGACATTAAAAAAAAAACAGTAAGAAAATCTACCAAATAAAAAACACACGGAAAAAGAAGAAAACAATGTTGCATTAGATAGTGAACAAAATGATTATGAGATCGTATGCAAAATCAAAACAACAAAGTGTATCTGAACGAAATAAGCTTATTTAATTACAATGAAAACTATTACATTTGTATACATATGTTTCATATATAACTATCACGTTGACGAAGATAACAAAGTAGACCAAGAGCAGCAACAATACAAAAACCCTTAAAAAAAAATATATATAAAATTTTGTGAAAAAAAAATTACGAATCGTTTTTAAATATTTTATTGCATTCCTCCAAAAAAGTTCTCGGTGGCGCCCTATGAGCGGTCAAAGTGTGACACTCACAAACTGTGACTGTTATAAATTTATAGTAATCGTTCATCTTCATGCTTTTCTGACTCTCCCTAGATGAATAATATCGTCATCATATTAATTGACTTCTTGCAGATGTACCCTGAGTGAATGATCCTCTCTCAATTTTGAAAAATTTTCGTTTTTTCGGCACAAACTCTTTTCCTTAAATCCAGTCAATTTTGACAGCCTCGGGACATCCCTTCAACCGATAATCAATTGCTTTAATTTTCTACTGTTATAATGAAGACAAAAAAAAAACCTAATTACACATTGCCTGTACAAACTTGTATTATTACTCTACCCAATCGATACAATTATTATCTTATCAATATATCTGATCTCTTTTCATTGATGTATACATATATATATATATATATAAAGGACCAACGATTGTTAATCAATTGACATATCGACGTTTTCTGCTTTTTTTTTCAGTACCATGGCCGCAACAAGTATATCTCTCAACACAAAACTTATTTAAATAACGTATAGATGGATGATATGTCAATCGAACTCGATTAAATTTTCAATGTTCATTCAATTGATCATTAATCATACATCGTACTAAACATGAACATAAGATAGCAATCATTAATATGAACACTCCTCTTCCCATCTATGTTAGATATCTGATAAGAAGAGATCATTAATGATTAACACTTATTTTGCTTTTCTTTTTTTCTTGTTTCAACATTTAAAAATGATTAATCATATTCTTTCATTTTTTTTTTTAAACAAAAGTCATCAAAACTTACTTCAACAAAAACAAGAACGAAAGAAAGTATACCAACAATCATTAAATTCCGATTTATTTCCATTTGAATCAGATTAAAACAACCCTATATCATAAAAATAACTCTTTAAACTATTTCAATTGTTTTCTTTTTCTTATTTAAAACATACATCTGTATAAATTAATCCATTAGTTTCATTAACATTAATTTGTTTTCCACAATCAAATTTTTCTTCAATACAACATGAATCAGGAACATAAGTCTGTCCTGACCAGATATCAGCATTAAACCAATCACGATATTCATCAATACCACAGCAATGAAGCTAAAGAAAAAAAAAAACAATATTAGAAAATCAGCAATTTTTCTTTTCAAATTTACTCTTCTTTGAATTGCATCCATCTTTTTACGAAAAGTATTTTCTTCATTCGGATATTGACGAATATTGTTCAATAATTCCTTTCGAGTAGATATTGCTATCTTTATTTGAATATAATTAAATTATAAAATAATAAATAAACTTTCAACTTACTCGTTCATTTAAAGCGATAACAAATACGACACCAATTAATAATCCAGCAAAGATTATAACCATTGTTATAATATACTAATATAAAAGAAGAAAAATACAAATATAAAAGAAAAACATTGTGTTTTTTTTTCTTTTCATTACAATAAAAAGTAAAGGTTTTTTCTCAAACCAAGCACCCAAACATCCAATAAGACCAAGAAATATTGAGCATTTCGCTAAAAAACAAAGATCAATTCAAACGATTAATACTAAACAAAGATTATTAATTAATCTAAAACCTGAGAAAATCAAAACAACAGGTGCAGTAAACCATTGATTTCCCATTAAAGGACCATAATCAGATGATTTTAAATGTAACAACCAACTACATACAACAATTGCAACAGCCAAAGACTATTTGGAAAAATTTTTTACTGATGATTTTAAAGAATAAGATCGAAATTCAAACTTACAAAAAAACATATATTTATTATTGAAAAAACATATCGAAATATCATATAATTCGATGACATTTTCAAAATGAAATGTTCAATAAATGAGCTTACAAAAAGTTATACAGACTTTTTTTTTTCTTGCTTCCTTGTACAAACATTTTTCACCATTGACTCAAAATTATACGTTGCCTCTTCAGAAGTGAAGAGGGCGCTGAATACCAATGTATTGAAGACATTTGTACAACATATGACTTTATATTTTTCGTAAAAAGAAACAATCATTGCTTCTTCCCACAATACTCGTTCGATTCAATTCTTAGATTACGCGATCAAATAAACACTTCTACATATTTTCATTGCATTTCTATTCAATACTCATCTGTCATCAAGTGAATAATTTGAAATAGAGATTGAGTGATAAAACTAAGATCAATTCTCGATTTCAATTACGTATATCGTTCGAATGTAAGAAGAAAAAAAAAGTATCATAAAGACTAAACCAAAAAATATACAAAGTAATATTAATTTTGACTTTGATCTAATAAATCAAATGACGTAATTTGTTTTGTGAATCGAAGTATTTTTTATATTCAAACAAGTATATATCTGAAGGCTCAACGTGAATTAACTTGAAAGATTCAATAAGAAAAGGAGCATTGCACAAACAAAAAGTTACCAGTAGGTATATCAACATTTTTATAATAGTTTTGAATTCTATAATTCACAGTTTCTCACAAATAAGGAGATCTTACAAGAGAATCTTTTCACATGTTAAATCGCTTTTCAACTGCGACGGTATTCATTTGATGAGTGATTGACAGAAATAGAAAAGTCTAGAATGGTTTGGTATTCCAACTTTTTTTTTTCTTGAAATATGAAAATTTTACTGGACTTTTCTTCTCTCTTCAGGCCACGTAGTGAATAGATTTTCCAGTTCAAAATTTTCTAGGATCTCTTTTTTCTGAGATGCTCAAGATTCGAAATTCTCTCATGTGTAAAATTAAATTTTGTTTATATATTTACATCTTTACAAAAGAAAATGATAGAAAATCTAATAGTTGCACAATTAACTAATCTTATTAAATGCTTTGTTCATGCAAAGTATGAAGTAGAAATTCGAAAGTCAATTAAACAAATGATCTAAGGGGGGAATAAAAAAATCCAGTAAAATTTTGTTATCTGAAGAGCGAACGCTTGGAAAACTAAACAATTTTAGATTTTTCTATTACTCTGTAGCATTCATCCAATGAATATCGTCTTGCTCGAAATGCGATTTGATACCTAAAGAAGCTTCCTGATTTGTTTTTGCACATATAAATAACTGAACTTTTTTCTTAGTTTACAACAAAAATAAAAGTAAATCAAGACAAACTCGTAATTAAGTGCGGTTTTCCAAATTAAAATCTAAAATTAAAATCAATCACATAGGAATCATTTCAATTTGTGCAAATTATTCGCAACACCCTTACTATCAGTCTCATTTCTATAAAACTTCTAACAACTACTATCGTCTAACTTACTGTCAATGATTAATTCCGATTCGAACAAAATTTGAATAATTCATTAATGTATTTAATATACACAAGATGAATATAAAAATGCAGTTAGAATATTTTATTTAAGATACATTGCCATCTCAGTTTACAGATATACCTATCAATCTTAGTAAATTATTCAAAAGTCGAGTAGAATAAAATATAAGAGAAACATCTATGTCTTCACTGTCGTTGAGCGCCTGTCTCTTTTTGAATCGATTGTTTTACATTTGATTTTAGTTCTTCTTCTATCATTAGTCGTTATGAAGTTCATAGAACAAGGCTAATCGAATGAGTTCACGCAAGTAATCATGTTTAAAAGAAAAGAATATCGCTCTACTTGATTCAATATGGACAAAAAATATAAATGAAAGGCAGATAGGATGAAGATATGAGGCACTTTATTCTTATCACTGTTTCTTTCATGTCTAAGAAAAATAGTAACAGTTCAACCCTTTACATATAAAAGTTTCAGAAGCTTGAGAAACATGATGAACTTTTAAGTGATCGTTTGAGATTTCATTTGACTTCAGGAACCACACAGCTTTCAGTTTCTATTTTATCTAAGAGTCAATGTAGACTAATAAGTTGAATGCAGTAGAAGTTCAGAAGGTAATTTCAAGCCTAAGAAATTGATGAACTTTCATGAAAACTTATTTCTCTTAATAATTAGAATCGTAATGATTTCTGTTTATAGAATGCCCTTCGAAGGAATGTATCAATGAACGCCAAACATCAGTGTATAATGAAGCCGTAATCATGCAATAAGCAGTAAAAATCTTGAACTCGGTATCACTATATTCGACATGAAAACAGTTTGAGTATAGAATTATATATGGCTTAGCTAATTGTTAAAGATAAAAAATGCAACATCGTAATGGAACATCATTCTGATCATATCATGCTCCACTTTTTATTACATTCATTACAATTAATAAATTAAATGAAGAATCAATTTTGAGTCATGTATGAAGGCAGATGAAACTCTTATTCTTTTATTTCTTTATGTTTATTTCTTAATTAAACATTTATGATTTAGTTAATGATGAACCATCAAGTAATACTTGACGATGATTTACTGAAACATATATCACATTAGCACATCAATAATCTTCTTGTAAGTTCGAAAATAGTCCTAACTCATTCTTAAACCTCAATAAACATGACCGATATAAGCATATTTTGATCTTGATCGAAGCATAGCATCATAGTCACATGCAGCAACTAAGTAGAAAATACTCGTAGCCAAGGTATTTTGTAGTTCAAATGAAATTCTTAAGATTTCAGGAGAAGTATAAATCTTTATCACAAGAGCAAAATAAATTGATAAAATTAGACCTCAATGAAAATAAACAATTCAAAAAACATGAAATATTCTTTCATTACTCTTATCAAATCTCTAATTGCAGAAAAATATTATAACACTTTTTTACATTGAAATTAAGACAATTAATTAAGTGGTATACTCAAACGATGGTTCAGTTTGGATAGACTTCTCTTTTAAGGTATTCTCANTGTTCCAAAATCATTCATATATGCTTCAATCATATATTAGCTATGCATCATCTCTCATATTTATTTGAAGTCTTCTATCACAGTCTATAATGACTCCTGACTCCTGTCTGTCACGATCTGTGACGGATCAAAAAACTGTCTACCATGGTCTGTGATGGGTCGGAATCCCGATCTATCACAGTCTGTGGGCCGGCGGGCGGGGGGGGCGTCTATATTTCTACCCATAAACACTTCAACACTCCTTTCAGATTGTGTTTCATAAAAGTTCGAAACTTTGACAATGAAAACTTGTACTCAAGCGATAGGCAATATCAAGTTTTTAATTGTCACATTTTTAGTCCTCAAAAATTTCTAGAGAAGTATGATTCATCCGAAATTAATCGTTATTCATTGAAAGTATTTCATGTTCTAGTTGTGTTTTATTAATGATAGGAGCTGCTGGTTTGTATTGTGGCATTCTCCTGGCCGAAGCAGGTCACACAGTGACGATCTTTGAGGCAAATAATCGGGCTGGTGGACGAATCGAAACGTATCGCGATCCCAGAGATCCGTCAAAATACATGGCAGAACTGGGTCCTATGCGTTTTCCACTCGCTAGTCATCCCTACTTGAATAATTTAATTCGAGAACGATACAAATTGAATATCAGTGATTTTTCTAACTTCGACGATCATGCATACACATATATAAATGGCATTTTGGTTACAAACAAAGAAGCTAATGAAAATCCAGATATTTTTCAATTTAATAGAACTGAAAATGAACGAGGAAAGGTCAGAAGACACCATTTATTTATATATAGGTAAAATATTACAGTCAATTTTTTGCAGACTCCTGGTCAATTAACGTCAGAAGCTTTTCGACATGCTTATGAAACATATTTAACAGGCGGTTGGTCAGAAGTTCTTAAACAATGGGACTCATATTCATTTCAATCTTATCTATATAAAATGAATTTGTCACGTGCAGCTGTTGACTTTGCAGCTGTTTCTGGCAATTATGAAACGGATCTTTTCACATCCATCATGGGATCCATTCGTAATACAATTGTATTTTCGGCTGGATCCGCCTTGTATCGAATATCAGGGGGTAATGATCTTTTAGCAGAATCAATGGTTAATGAATGCAAAACAATCGAGTCAAATCGATGTTCAATCCTCTACTCTTCTCCTATCAGTGATGTAAAGTTAATGGAGTCAAATAAGATTCAATTATCATTAGACAATGGTACAAGTCAAATGTTCGATATAGCCATAGTAGCAACACCACCAACTGTAACTCAATTCTTTAATTTTGAACCAAGAAGTCTCTTTATTCAGAAATATTTAGCTCTGCGTCGAGTACAATATAATTGTGCTTCAAAAATATTTCTCTTTTTCAATGTATCTTTGTGGTATACACAAGAAAATATTCGTGGTGGCTCTTCAACTACTGATTTACCTATTCGTTCGATTTATTATCCAAGTACAACAAGTAATCAAACGGATGGTGGAACTGTTTTAGCTTCATATACACGTTCTCAAAATTCAATGATATGGCAGTCTCTATCTGAATCTGATGCCATTGAATTAGCATTAAAACAATTGATACAAATTCATAGAAATTCATCGAATATGCGCAACTATTTTCAGGGTGGAAAAGTCAAACATTGGTGTCAAGATCCTTTTGTACGTGGATCATTTGCTTCGTTCATTCCATTTCAAGAAACTGAACTTGTTGATCCATTACAAGCATCTATTTCGAATATTCATTTTATTGGTGAATACACAAGTTTGTTTCATGGATGGATTGAAGGAGCTCTTTCATCAGCAGTACGTACAGCTCATGCTATAGGACTTGAAACAACATTTGATGTAGTCATAATTGGTGGAGGCCCAATCGGTGTAATCACGGCCATTAACTTATCACAAAAACAGACAAATCTTCGCATTGCTATTATTGAAAAAGGAACCATTTTGAATTCATACGATAGTTCAAGTTCATTCGATCAAAGACAATTTCGTCAAATTTACAATGAAATATATTTGGCCGAATTAGCAAATATGTCCATACCTCTCTGGCGCCAACTAGAACAAACGGCGAATATGTCTATTGGATCTATACTCAATACAGATAATGGATTCTTGTTCTTTGGCGATTTTAATACAAATCAAACAACCGTCGATGGTGATTTCATATCGATGAAAAATACATGTGAACATCTTCGATTAGGATGTGAATATTTGAATAGTACACAGTTAAAAATTCGTTATTCAGCATTTACATTTCCTACTCACTATCAAGGTATCTTTCACTCTCATTCAGGCTATATCAATGTGAAAGCATTATTCATAGCTCTTCGTCGAATTATTAGTTTAAATCCTAACATTGTTATTCGTGAGAATGAAGAATTTATATCATTAAAATTAGATAATCAAACACAAATTATTACCGATCGTGGTACATTATATGCTTCTCAAAAAGTTCTCTTTGTTCCTGGTTCTTATGCCAAAAATATTTCTGATTTATTTAATTTCTACTTGAATATAACACTGTGGGAAATACCAATTTATCATTTTCGTCTTCTTTCAAACTCTACTCAAATTCCAACATGGTTATCGTGGGATGGACATGATCTACAATCACTCTTTACTGGATTTACTAGCAGTTTATCATCAACAGATTACATTACTCTATTGCCACGTTTTATAAAAGACTTCAGCAAGCCTCTTATGTATCCATCACAGAAGAAAAATATAATCGACACATTTCTCACTCAAAAAGTGATTGCATGGGTGTCACGGTATATGACAACAGAAGTAAATGTATCGGACTATTATTGGAGCAGCACAACATGCTTGGCTACATTTCTCTCTGATAATGGATTTTTACTTGATTACATCCCTGGAACAAACAGAAAAGCATTGATACAAGCTGGTGGATGGGGTATGGAATTTGCGCCAGTTTGGGGTGATATTCTTTCGGATGTTATTCTTCTTGATCAAGCGACGAATACTTCGTCAAAATACAGCAAATACATGCAATACTTCTCTTTATCACGATTTAATCGGACTGATGAAAATATTGTACTACCCAACGAAGGTTTACAAACTGTACCGGCTTACATAATCATTATTGTACTTCTTCTTTCAAATTATTTAAAAATCTTTTAGCTTAGAAACAAAGAAAAGTATTCATGACAAGATATTTTTTTTTCCAGGATGGGAGTAGGGAGGTGTCGGTGGAACAAAAGAGGGTGTGGGTGTTGGTGTGGGTGTGGGTGTGGGTATGGGTGTGGGTGTGTGTGGGTGTGGGTGTGTGTGGGTGTGGGTGTGTGTGGGTGTGGGTGTGGGTGTGTGTGGGTGTGGGTGGGTGTGGGTATGGGTGTGGGTGTCGGATGTGATTGTAAAGATCAGACCCACACCCACACCGACACCCACACCCACAACGACACCCACACCCAAAATTATTTTTTTTACATCCATAGTGTCACACTATTAAGGAAAATCTAAACGAAACTATTACTATTAATTGGTTTTAAAAACGAGACATAACATCTATGGTATTTTTCATGGTTACTTGACTATATTGTTCTGATTTATATCCAGTTTCAAAATTAGTTTATTTTGTATATTCACTATGAGATCCAAACTGAGCTTACTGTGTATCAGATTATAAAACTTTAGAATTGAGGGTGTGCGTGTAAGTGTTGATATCAACATTCGTTCTAATCATTGTCGTCCTGATTTTTGTTTTCATTGTCTCGAAGAAAAAACGATTTTTCACTTCCAAACCATCATTTTGTGAAGCAAATTGAGAACGAAAAGAACGTCATGTCGAAGTTTCGGAAAAAAATTGATCATACAAGAACATGGAGCTTCGGAACAACGTTTCCGTGAATATCTTACGACTCTCTATGTGTCGAAAAAGTAAAACTCTCGTAGTGTTATATCAATGTTCTTATTTTAGTATCATTGGTATTTTCAATATGCAAGGTTCAATCGATAAAATCAAGTCTGCGAAAAAAGCTTCCTAAATGACACAAAATGAAGAAAATCGACGTCATTAGTTCCCGAGAGCTTGTAAAACTGAATGACGGATTAGGAAAAAATACGATAAAACTTTGTGTAGTAAAACTACATTTTATAGCTATTTTCTACATTTGAAACGATCGCGATGAAGAGATCCCAGTAGTCTTATCGATGAGTATTTTGTTCATTTCATTTTTTTTTCTAATTGAAATGGAATGATCAATTAAAACAGCTTATTTGACCATCAACAATATTCGATATGACAGATAAATTTGTTTCAATTATAAACTCAATATTTTAAATTAATATAAGACTCGCACTACTTTTGTCATAAATAGATACAAAACATCACTTTCACACATGCATATTAAAATTAAATAATTCATGGATACTGAGATATCACTCTATGATTTCAAACAACTAAGAATAAGCCACCAGACATGAATAAATGAATATGTTAAATTGTGATCAATCGTGATGAAATGTAGTGGATTATTTGATGAACAAATAGAATAATAAACCGATAGAGGTCATATTTAATATTCAGAATATTTAACTTATTGACAATTGGTTATATTTTTATGTCTCACGTCAACATATACGTGCAAAAAACCTTTTTCTTATTATTTTTTAAGAATTATGTCTAAAACAACGATTGTTGAGATTCCATCTTCAAATGATTTATTAACAGAAACAGATAATATAGCTACAGAATCGGTTGCTAAGAATGAAGATGAAGAAACTTGGCTATATGAAAGTATGAAAAATGAATATTAATTGATATTTAAATAATTGTTTTTTCTTTTTCATAATTATAGATAATAAAGCAAAAAGTACTGAAAATATGTAACTTTAAAAATAATAATTTTATTTATATCGATTAAGCTTTTTTCTATTCATAGAGATAATACAACAGCACCATCCATTGATGAAATAACAACACAAGAAATCAATGCTAGAGTATGTGAAAATTTATGTTCTAGCCACAATGTTTATTTCATAGAGAAATTTACGTCAAATAGTTTGCACTTCATTCTTCAGTAGTCAAAAATCTTATCTTTTTAATAATGTGTATTTTTAGGAAAAAGCAACAGTAACATCAACAATAACAACACCATTAATTGATAGTCAATTAGATGATGATTCAGATGATGACGATGGAATTCAAGTGACTATCGGTGATTATGAACCAGAAGTATCGAATTTTCAAACAAATCGACAAAAACCTCGAGGAATGTTATCAGGTAAAGTTTTTTCAAAATCTATCATGAATTAATTTTATTTCCTAGGGGGTTCTGCCACTATGCCACCAAAACCATCAATCACTCGAGGTATAGATTTTGATGCACAAGGTGTTATTAATGGACAACCAACATATGATCATGATATACTGAATGCATATAAAGATGAAGAAAAACCATGGAAAAAACCAGGTATGATATATTATTTTGATTGAAACATTGTTTTTTGAAATAAATAACAAATCTCGAAAGATGTCTTATGATTTATTGAAATCGAATAGGATCTTGAAAAAGTTTTTGGACAAAATATTTCTTCATTTTTCAACTGATTATAGGAAGTTAGTAGAAAATCTAAATCATTGGTCTGAAATATTTATATTATTTTACTAAAAGTCTTATTATCGATAGTAGCATCACAGAAACCTGATCGTACTATATTTTTGGAGTTTTCAAAGATTCACTAATAATCGGTCGATAAATGAAGGAATATGTTGTACAGCGACTTTCTCATCACCTGTCACTCGGAAATTTTCTTGTTCTTCAACCTACGTCTTTTTTCTTTTTTCTTTCTTCATGTCATTGTCACATGACTTTTTCATCTTATCATATCATAGTCTAAGTTCAACAAAGAACAATATTGTCTTGTATACACATTTCACTCAAAGACTAATAAAGAAAAGAGCTCATATTTAAAATATCTGTATCTATAACGTCTTGTGATTATATCTGAATTATTTCCTTTTGTATTTCTCGAGGATTAAGCAAAAGACGAACGAAGAAATATGTCCCAATAAAACAATTTTTCTGTGACTAGCAACATCGTATTTCTCATTTTAATCCCACAGGGATTGTGCTAATAGCTTTTCTTATAATTATTAAATTTTATTAAGCATCTCAAAATCATAGAAATCTCCACTTATTGTACATTACCATATATATTAACAACGATAATCTCAACTAAATTAGTTTTACATTTACTTTATTATTTCGAAATCTATCTTTGAGTGTATCGAGTTATTTTTAAAACTAATACATTTATATGCTGATTAATTTTCTACTAAAATAACGATTTTTAGGAGCGGATATTACTGAATATTTTAATTATGGTTTTACTGAAGAAACATGGGCGCAATATTGTGAGCGACAACGACGTTTACGTAGTGAAAATAATTTAGCACGTCTTAATACTACTCACGTAAAATTGATCAATCATTAATTATTTTTCTTCTTCAAAGTTATTCTTTTTGTTTTATTGTTTCTAGATTCCACCAATGCTTCCAAATCATCCTCCCATGGTTCATCCAATAAATTCTCATCCAGTAATGATGATAAATAAACCTATGAATATGTCAATGATACTACGTCCTATGAATATGCGAAAACCTGATGGAAAAATTGATGTTATCGGTAATATAAATAACTATCATACATTAACCGACAAGTTTTATATTTCAAGGTACAACTGATCATACATCTCGTCGAACAATGTTCGAAACATCAAATAATTTTGAACATTCACCATTTATAAATGGACTTCAATTGTAACTTTTAATATACGCATACATTTTCTATCATTCAAGTTCCGATTAATTTTCTTTTTTTTGTAGTCTTGGTGGTCAACCACCTAGTGGACAAACAGTAGGTGATCTTATATCGACACCATCAAATTCGAATGGTCCTCCACCATCAGGTAATCCTCATCATATACAAACTTTGGGTATGCCTCGATTACCGATGATACGCTTACCACCTGGCATGCCATTTCGAGCTCAATTCGGTCATATGCATGCACCTGGCGGTCCACAATTCTTTCCTCGTGGGGCTGCTGGAGGAATGCATGGTGATAGGTAGAACTTGCTTCTTTTTTTTTCTTCTCGTAATGCATCTCTAAGATATATAATTTAGACTTCCGCGACCATATTTTGTACCTCATCCTGCTCCACAACCATGGGATCAGTTAGTATTTTATTTAATTGATTCGATCAATTTATTCTATACTATAGAACTGGTGGACCACCTGTACATAATTTTCCACCTGGACCATTTCCGCCACAAGTTACTGCATCAGCAGCCAATAATAATGGGCGAATTGCTACACTACCTAGTCGAAGTCCAACACCTGAAAATCGTTCATCAAATGGTTCAACACCAGAAGAAAATCGAACTAGTAGTACTGATGATAATGATAAATCATCAAAAGATGATCGATATAAAGAAAAATACAGGTATAATACATAATTTTCAATATAAATTAATAAAAAAATATTTGCTTTTTTTCTCTAAAGAGATGAACGTGATTATCATTCATCTTCTCGGCATCGTTCATCATCATCTTATCATTCACGACAACGAACTGATGAATATGAACGACCAAGAAATGATAGAAAATCATCAAGAGATCGAGATGATAAATATGAACATCATTCACGAAAGTAGATTTCTTTCTTTTCTTTTTTTTTTTGTTTTTAAATTATCTTGATGTTTGTTTTATTTAAGACGACAAAATAGAGAAGATAACAGTCGTCATCATCGAGTCGATGATGAATCATCGCGTAGTTATCGTTCATCACGTCGTACACCAACAAAAAATAGTTCCTCACCATCAAAAATCAATTCTTCTATTTCAACACCAACGGAATCATCTCAAACAGTCAATAAACAAATAGCTGAATCTGATCAAGTAACATCTTCATCATCATCACCAGCAAATCGATTACGTCATACTCATCATAAAAAATCATCTAAACGATCTCGACATGATAGTGATGATGATGAACGAAATAGTAATCATCATCGTAGACAATCAAAAGATAGATCAAAGAGTAGCAGTAAAAAATCGACTAATCAAAGTGAATTTTTATCCGATGTAAAAGAGCAAAATAATGAATAATTTCTATTTTTTAATTGTTTGGTTTTTGCATTGTTATTTATGTTTGTCTTTGCATTCTCTGAAGAGCTCAGAGAATAAGTTATCGAATATTTACATATTAGATAACTACGATTATTGTAGATTTTTATTTATAATAACAAATGGCTAGTCCACGTACCCGTTCGGTTTTGAAAGATCTCAAATTAAAAGATGATAATAATGTTTGTTTTGAATGTGGAGCATTAAATCCGCAATGGGTTTCAGTTTCATATGGTAAGATTTTTTTATGTTTTAATTAAAATGTGATCATGTTAGATTTATGATGTCGACTTAATGAGCAAGACGAAATTTGTTATTGTACTTGTAATCTTAAGAAATCTTGTTGTTGTTAGTCTAGGAAAAATAAGGAATTTAATAGTGTTTGTTGTGTATTATATCCCGATTGATAATCATTAGTCCGACACTGATGAATACGGTAAGCCTTACTATAAACTTCAGTTCCGGTCGTGGCAAATTCTTTTCGAATCATAACCGTTTCACTGAACTTGTAGGATATTATTACAGGAACTTGTTTGAGAAAGTAATTTTTTGTAAATGTATTAACCCCCGAGGGGAAGCATCGTTTAAGCTGAAACTTTCAGACGGAAACTCGTTATTGCGTTTTTTTTGTCTTAGTATCCTGCACTGTGCTGAAAACTCAATAAAATGATCATAACTCAAGAAGAAAGACCTAATGATTCTCTTGTGAAACTTTTATAACACTCAAGGCTCTCGATAGTTTTTGAAAGTAGGAACCGAGCAAGGTCAAAATGTTAGAAATTATTTTAAGCAAAAGCGATATAAAATTTTTTCCAATGTCAAAATTGCAGGAAATTCTTTTTTGCTGGGAATTTAATTTCGTAGAAAACGTGAACTTCGGCAAACCTTACTAACTAGTACAGAACCAAGTTAATATCTCAGGGAGCGAACATTTTTCACAGATTGCTAAGAGTTATACCTTCCTTTAAAATTTCCGACGAGATTCTTTCATATAAAATGCAAGCTTAATTTTAAAAGTCGTAGTTAGCTGTGATCTAGTTTCACAGAAAGACAGCTGAGCTTGCCATGACAGGTGACAAGAGTTACTAAAGCTTAGTTTCATATTCTATGCAAGCCCTCTTTTGTCTGTGAGATTCACGAGACCTAGACTGCTTACTAGGTCTAGCAGAGGTCACAGATTGTCTGTCAGACTTGCCAAGTCTATACTGTTTGCTAAATCTAATAGGGCCACAGACTGTCTGGCGAATATAGGAGATACTACAGACTGACTGAGAAAAATGCAGATACAGGCTGTCTGCCAGATTTTCCAGGCCTACACTATCTAATATATCTGCTAACCAAGATCGTCTACTGGATGTGCCAGAACTTGAAGATTGCTTGAAATATTTAGCAGACACATTGAAAAAGTGGGAGGGGCTAGCCCACCCTATCTCCTCCCACGTCGAGAGTTATGAATAACCACCATGAGAGTATATTAATAAAGATAACCATAGATGAAAAAAAAAAAAAAAACCAATCATATTGTATTTCATATTTGTATAGGTATTTTTATATGTCTTGAATGTTCTGGTAAACATCGTGGACTAGGTGTTCATTTATCATTTGTACGTTCAATAACAATGGATAAATGGAAAGATGTTGAATTAGAAAAAATGAAAGTAGGTGGAAATCGTAAAGCAAAAGAATTTTTTGCCAGTCAATCAGATTATAACGTTAATACAATGAGTTTACAACAACGATATAATACACGTGCTGCTGCACTTTATCGAGATAAAATAGCAACACAAGCACAAGGTAAAGCATGGTCAATAGATTCTTCTTCAGCACAAAATCATAGTTCGCCTTATGCATCATCTTCATCAATAAATTATAATGAAAAACCATCAAAAGTAAATAAACTTGAAGAAAAACTAAAATTAAAACTAATCTTGTTTCTCGCTTGTTTTTTTACATCTATTAGCAAACTTCATCGGAATGGACACAATTTAAATCATTCGAACAGCGAAATGAAGATTATAGTGGTGGAGGTGGTTATCAAAATAGTAGTTCAAATGAACAACAATGTTCATCCGGGCTTGGCAGTGGTAACCCAAAATATTGGGGTTTTGGAAATACCAATTTTGATGCATCATCACAACGTCCAGCATCAAATCCTGATTTACTTGTATCATCAATTTCCAACATGAGTGTTAATGCAGCTAAATGGGCTGGTGTTGCTAAAGATTCTGTTTTTAAATTATCAAAAACAGCTGCTGAAAAAGCTACTGAATTAACATCAAAAGTAACTGAACAAGCTAAAGATGGTTCATTGTTAACAAATGTTCAATCAGGTGTAACTAATATTGCATCATCAGTGGGTAAAATTGGCACGAAAACATGGTCGGACATGCAATCATTATGGTCAGGAAAAGATTATCATTCAGCTAATAGAGAAGATCAACGATTGCATAATAATTATAATTATTCAGATGCTGTAAGTCAAATATTGATGAATTATAAAGTGATGATAACAAAATTATGTCATAGAGAATGTTTGGAAATATTTAAGCCAGGTGGAATTTTGAAAATTTGTTTGTGAAAAAATAATTATCATTTGAGAATCGAAAGTTTTAGAATATATCAAGAGTTTTTATATATATAAAACTTAAAGACTGTTTTTGAAAGTCATCAATTTGGATTCTTACAGGTATTATGTTATTTTATATGAATTTTTCTTACGAATGGAACGTTCTAAAGTGTAACTCGTCAATCGAACGGATATTTTATCAATACGTAATGATCTTAGAATGTCCTCAAAAATTTCAGCTTCAAGAGATGTCTTATTTTTAAGATACTGAATATCTAAAAACAATCATATGTCATAAAGAAAGCTAAGAAAATTCAGTGTTTTCAACATTTAATATTTCAGAAACAATGAATTTCTTTAAACTGAAATTTTCAAGGTATTATACAATATACGAGATTTACCTATGAGTAAAATTTCAGGTTGAAATTCCGTACTTTGATTATTTCACAAATACTTGTCTAAAGATAGAAAAATTCAGTAAAATTGTAATAATTTGGGAAAGACAATTCATACGGATGAATCTTTATAAGTCTCTATTAGTCTTATTCGAAACTACTTATAAGCGAAATATTAGTTTGATTGATAAGTCACTTTTGCGAAATTTTTTCTCATTAGCTAAAATATGGATTTAAATAGTGCGTGAAATTAATAACCTACCTACAAATTACTAAAGGTATAAAGAGAAAAAATAATATTTTATTTCTAGAATGATTGGCCGTCTTCATATCAAAACTCATCAGCTTCACCAGCGTATAATAATGATTCTGGTTATCAGAATAATTTTAATAGTTTACCTAGTCGTCAACAACAACAACAACAGCAACAGTCACAATCAAATAATGATATTTCAAAATCAGAACGTGATCTTAGTTTTGAATCATGGTTAAATGATGAACCAAGTTCAAAATCATCGACTAGTTCAAGTCGACCAACATCTTCGAAAAAGACAGGAGATACAAATTCATCTGCTCCATCAAAACCTAAATCAACACCAGCACCTAATTTAATTACATTTGATGATGAGAAATGGGCGGATGATGATGATGCTGGATGGGAATCAATTGATACCACAAAATAAAATTCTTTTTTTTTTTTCTTCTTTTTCTAGACAAAAAAAAAATAGAAAGAGTTTTAGTTTATTTATTCTTTTTTTTTGTTGGTGTGTGCGTGTGTTGTTTGTGCGTATTATAAACAGTTCATCTTTTTTTTTTTTTCTTTCTATCTATTTATTATTCCTTTTTCGTCAGGAGAATGTGAAGAGTGCATAAGACCGATTAGTTCTTCTTTCCAATTGAAAGGTTATTCAATTTTACTCAATTCATTTTTTGTTTATTTTCTTTTTGACTATATTTGTGGCAATTCCAAAATATACAAACTCGTTGTTGTTTTATGATCTATAAATATATATAAGTCTATCATCACATCTATAATCAGCACTGATAAGAACGAATGAAAGATGCTTATATTTATTTTCAAGCAATACTTATTAATGTTACACTGTTTAATCTCTTTGAAAATATATGCAGTTTCGCTTCAATGAATTGTCACTTCTTTCACTATAAGGACACGCACGCATATATATATATATATACGTATACCACCTACGTCATTGCCCATGTATAACTTTTTAAAAGGTAGGATTTGAGATCAAGCATATAAATTTATTACGTTCTTGTTTTATTAACGATATGACTACTATGTAATGGAAGTAACAGCTGCAAAAAATTAAAAAAACCTGATACAAGTACATTTATATCTGAATAAAAGAAACAATATCAATAAACTAGGGTGTGTCAAATAAGAATAATTAATAAAATATGTTTTTTTTTCTCACAATATCATGCGAATTTTCATTTATCAAAATAAAGTATCTTGTGATATGTCTTATTCATAATATTTTCTTTTTAAGGCAACGCTAAATCTTGTAATAACATGCATGAATCATTGTAATCACAGATGCATATGCATTAAACAAATATTTATATAGTTCTAGTGAAGCGTTCGTATTAGACTAAAAGAAAAAAAAAAAAAAAGAAGAAAAGTTTCAATATATAAATATAGCTGCAATGTAAGGAAGACAAATTTTTCTTCTTTGTGTATATTGACTATGTATTTAAGAATATGTAGGTTTGATATCACTCTTCACATATTTTCAAGGTCATTTCTATTCATCTATTGATATTGCGTCATCTTTTACGTTTCATCTGTGTTACTAATGAAATAATTATAATCACCAGGACTTAAGATAGTAACAGATGGTCTTTCAAAAAAGAAAGAAAAAAAAAAAGGAAATGAATACTTTTGAGTCATATGTCGCACATCTTTATAGTTCGGTCACATTCTAAGAAATCAATGCATAATATAAAAAATCAATACACATTAATTAATAATTTCATTTCTTTTTCTTTTTTTTAAGAATAAAGAGAAACATATAGTTTTCTTTAAATATAATGACTTGTCCATATGCAAGATTTGTCGAACCTGAAGATGAAACAACATCACCACCAACAACAGCAACATCTAAATTAACAATAAATGGGTCTGTTAATAATGATGCACTTGCAGAAATTCTATCATTAACGGGTTATGGTACATCAAGTTCAGCTAAACCTGAACTTAAACGTTTACCATCAAGTGATGAATTAGTTACATATGGAAATTATTTACAATTAAATCTTTTACTTAATTCACAAGTTTTATTAAGTGCACAAAATGATCAAAATAAAAATCCTGTTCATGATGAACATTTATTTATGATAATTCATCAAAGTATGACAAAAGAACTAAAAATATAAAATTATTCTTTGTTTTTTTTATAATTTTAAAGCATTTGAACTTTGGTTTAAACAAATTATTTGGGAAATTGATTCTCTTCGTGATATATTTGGTGATGATTCTATTGATGAAAGTTATATGTTTGTATCAATAAATCGTCTTCAACGTTGTGTTCAAATATGGCGTTTATTATGTGATCAAATAATAATATTAGAAACTATGACACCATTAGATTTTATGGAATTTCGTTCATATTTATCACCAGCTAGTGGTTTTCAAAGTTTACAATTTCGTTTAATTGAAAATAAATTAGGTTTAACAGAAAAATCACGTGTTTTATATAATCAATCATCATATAAAAATGCATTTCCAAGTGCACATGAACAAAAAGAATTAACTAATTCATTAGAAGAAGCAACATTACTTATGGTTATTGAAGTAATCATTTTTTTTATTTTCTTTTTAAAGAAAAAAAAAAAAAAAACGTATCTTTTTTTAGCGATGGCTTGAACGAACACCTGGTCTTGAAGATACAAGTTTTAATTTTTGGGAACGTTACAAACGTTCAGTTGTTCAATATATTGATTATCTTCAATCGAATGCTGAGGTTTAAAGAAGATTTTAATTTAATCATTAAGTTTTTTTTTTTCGTTTGTTAAGGATGAACCAAACCCAACAGCACGTGAAGCAGCATTAGACGATGTCAAAAAAACCGCTGATACATTTCGTTCATTTATTGATGAAAAATTTCATCAACAATTACTTGCTAGATCAGAACGACGTATGAGTCATAAAGCTTTACAAGGTGCTCTTATGATTATGCTTTATCGAGAACAACCACGTTTTCAAGTTTGTTACTATTCTTCTAAAGTTTAAATATCTAGTGTTCATTTTTATTTAGGGTCCTTATCAAGTTTTATCATTATTAATGGATCTCGATGCATTAATCACGAAATGGCGATGTAAGTTTAATTAAACTTGAAAATATATTTAGTAGGAACCAACAGATAATTTATGTTAAAGAATATAAAATTCTAAATGATATGAACTCTCGTTCCGTCCTCTACAACTCATATAAACATCATAAAAAATGATTTCCCATTTTTATTCAAGATTTTATAGTCTTTAACATGCAGTGGCGTACGCAGGGGGGGGGGGGGGCGAGGGGGCCCGGCCCCCCCCCCCCCCCCCCTGGCGAAAAAACCCTGGGGGGGGGGCGAGNGGAAAAGCTAAATTCTCAGACCCGGACCCGGTCGGGTCCAGACCCAATCCTTTTTTCACTAATATTTGGCACCCTCTGTGTACATGAACAGAAAAGGGAACACAATTTTAGCTCTTCATTGGCCATTTTAAAGATAAAATGAGTGTAGAATTATTTCTGACTGTTTCTCTTTCAATTTTGTTGACTTCCATTGTTATTGATATATATATTTTTATTCGTAACTTAATGCAGACCGGGTCTGAATTTTCTCTTTGGTATAGACCCGGACCCAGGAAAACCTAAATTTTCAGACCCGGACCCGGGTCCGGGTCCGGATCTGGAAGGATCCGCAGCTCTCTAATCGTCGGACAATATGTGATACGCTAGAAAAAAAACTGAACAATGGAATGGATTTGAAGTGCTATCGAATACACGCGTACAGATGTAAATGACAATATTGTGACAAATATTTCATGCATCGTTAGTGAGTTATTGTTGATCTGCTTACGGCATAAGAGTCACTCATTTAACATTTCTATCAAAATACATTATTAAGTTTTATAGAACAAGAAGGAATGTATCAGATAATGTTTTGTTCTACTTCACTGTTTTTCTTTATTGATATGAAATAATCATCCATAGCTAACATACTACCTGTTAAATTGTAATATGAAATTCAAACAATAGAAATTTCTATCACATAAACTTGATGTATCAAATGCGCAATATACAATAAAGAAGAACATATCTCTTATTTCCAACTACTTCGAACCATAATTGTAGTTGTTCAGACGACTGAAAATCAGTACGGTATACTGTCATTTCATAGGAAACTGAGAGATAGAAAGAAAAATTATTTCCTTCATGTCATATTCACACATAATTTGAATTAAGACGCAAAAAGAATTTTCTATCTGGAATCGAGTCCAAATTACATAAACTAGGCCTATTTTGGATATCGTTCGTTATAAGAATATCAGTTAATATATTTAAAGCATAAAGTTTTATACATTCTTTTTCCTTATCCATAAGTTATTTTAAAAAAAATCATAACAATGTCTTTTATGATTCTATAGAAGTTTTTATATAATAAAAAAAAACTTTTCTTTTCAGGTGTTAGTGTTCGTAAACGTGTGGTAAAAATCTTTCGTGATGTTTGTTTATCACAACCAGATTTTGTTCGTATACCTGATATATGTTCTCGTTTATTGCGACGTATAAATGATGAAGAATCTATACGTAAACTTGTACTTGAAACATTTCAACAGCTATGGTTTACACCAACACGTAATCATTATGAAATTCGACAACGTGTTCAAACAATAATTGATGTATTAATTGATGCACAAAAACAAAATAATACATGGTTAGAAAATTTAGTTAAAGAATTTCTTCAAACAAATGATAAACAATCAAATGATGATAAAGCAAGAATTCGTGAACAACGAAAAGATGTTTTAAAAGCTATACACGATATTATTAATGAATTAGTTGAATCTATACTTAAAATTGAATCTGCAAATGATCAAGTTAGTTTACGAATGAACATGTTCCGATAAGGTCGTTTTTTTTTCGTCCCGATATTTCTTTTCTTTCGGTCAGGGATGTTTGAGGAAGTTGTTGGAAGTACTTTATAGGACTTATTTTCGCTCTACTTTAATATGATCTTTTTGATCACTGTCGTAAAATATTTGTGTTTTGATGTCAAAAAGTGCCTAGGATTTTATCCTTGGAAATATATTCATTTGAACAAAAACATTTGTTCGATTCACTAAAAGTTCACTCACTTTCAGAAAAACTTCATACGTTATTATATGGAAAAAATCTGAAAATATTCTTAGAGATTGGTAGTTAGACTTTATACTGGAAAATAGTTTGGTGTTAAAAGGCATGTGTACGAGTTGACTGAGTTTTTCTTACTGTATACAAATATTAATTCAAACCAGCAAAAGTAAATCTGTACATCAGACTTCCAAAGACCATATGTAGATATACTGCACACAGTTGAATTGATATTCCCGTAGATGATAAGAGACTATCTCGAACTATGCACATAGTTTTTTCATACCAAACTAATTTGAAGTTGACTTCAAATGAATAGCATCCTTTTTATATGAAAAAGTAATTGTACAGCAACAAACAGCTATATGATCAATTGTTCAATAATATGCATTGTTCCGCATTAAACTTCAATGTCTTTTATATCAAACATGATATTCACGATCAGCATGAAAAACTGTATTTAGCACAATTTGAAGAAGAAAGAAAGTTTTATTGAATATTTCTGTGAGACTACAGAGATACAAACAAAGGTGATATTGAGATAAAACAAAACTAACGAGGGAAGGTTCCCAACTGTCCAATCGCTTTTGAGTTCGGATCCTGTGCATAAGATAAAACCCAGTGAGGTATAAAACACCCCAAAATAATAACGGCTCTTAGACCTTCTGTCCAGAGTTACAAGGATTTTACTGGAATTTCAGCCCATGGCATGATATTTACCAACAAATCGAATGACGATATTTCGGGTTGAGATTTTGTCCCTAGACAGGTCTAGTTGTGAGTAGAATGCCCTGAAAAGCTCAGCTCAACAGAATGTTTTCTTTCCGAGATATTAAAGTCCCAAAAATCACCCATATCCTACGAAAGATGCTAAAATTTTCTGTTTTTTTTTGGACTGTAATATCTCGAGAAGAAAACATTCTTTTGAGCTGAAATTTTCAGGGGATTCTACTGACAACTAGACCTATCTATGGGCAAAAAATATCAACCAAAAATATCGTCATTCGATTTGTTGGTAAATACCATGTCATAGGCTAAAATTCCAGTAAAATCCCTATAACTCTGGACAGAAGGCCTAGGGGCCGTTATCCCTTTGGGGTTTTTCATACCTCACTGGGGTCTACCTTATGCACAGAGTCCGAACTCAAAAGCGATTGGACAGTTGGAAATCTTCCCTCGTAAGTCAAAGAAAACATTCTTAGTAATCCTCTGATATATTCCCGATTTGAAAAAGAATGAAAAAATCATGTGCAAAAAACAACGACTTTATCGGAATACGTGCGTTTTGTTTTCTATTAAAATAAACTTTTCTTTTTTTTTTTTCTAAAAGGTTTCATCAAATAAAATGGTTGCAACATTTGTTGCACTCTATGCATTAGGTAAAGCTAACCCTGAACATGTTTTATCACATGTATCAACTATAGTTGAATATTTAAATATAAAATGTACATCATATAATGATAATGTTATTGTACAATATGTTGCTAAAATTCTTGAATTTACTGTACCATTAATGAAATCAGCATCATCAAGTATAATTTATTCATTAGAAGGCAGTTTAACAAAATTATTACTTGTTAGTGGTCAATTAGTTATACATTCAAGTATAGCTTGTCTAGCAGCTGCCGTTCGTCTTTCAAAAAATGTTGCACTTGTTAAAGAAGTATTTTTAAGATATCATTGTAAGCTTAAAAAAACAACTATTTGTTTTTTTTTGTTTGGTTCCAAAATTAATTTTTTTTTGTTTAGCATTTATTATTCAATGTCAACTAAAAATAATTGAAAATCCAAATGACGAATTTAAAGGAAGTGCACAATTGGCTAGATCGATTTATATATTAGGTGTTCTCTGCAAATATTTTGATATAGAAAGAAGTGAATATGACGATCTTCAAGTAAGAAATTATTTTTAGATGAAAAAATTGGCAGAAAGTCAGACATTCGTAGGGGAGACCTTAATCAAGAATCCTGGTCCTCTAAGAAACAAACCTCATGTTTGTCAGCGACCCCTCAATCTCGATACTCTGAGAGTGACAATGATAAATACCAAAACAATAGAACTGCGGGTCCATGTTTTTTTTGGACCCAACCCGATCTTTTTTTCACCAATATATGTCACCCTCTGTGTATATAAACAGATAAAGGTACAAGGTTTTAGCTCTTTATTGGCTCCTTTAAAAAAAGTCAATGTACAATTACTTGTTCATTTTCTCACTACTAAATGGTTGTTAAATTGAAACTTTTCGATTATTGAAAAGTACACTATGTTAGCAAAAAAAGCTCGAACTTTTGATGATGACCTCATTGACAAACAAGAATAATAACGAAAGGTTATTTTTGTTGTGTATGAAAACGTACTAATATGTAAGAGTAACGAATAGATGTTATTGACGTGTTGATTATTTCTTTTTTTTCAACTTGATTTTATTTTTGGCATTTGAAATGACTTTTTTTAATTATAGAAATAAAAGGAAACAAGAAATCTTGAAAAATAAGAAAGAAATCAATATTCGTTGACTTCAACTCTTATATATTTAGATTCGTAACTTAATACAAACCAAGTCTGAAGTTAAACTTAGATATAGATCCGAACCCGCAGTTCTCTACTAAATAGTATTTTACATTAGAAATGCATAGATTAAGTTTTTTTGGTGTGTCGCAGTAAGGTTCAAAAAATTATTCGTGATTGTTAATCTTATTAAAATATGTATGTTTTTTTTTTTCGATTTAGTTTTCAGTTGAAGATATATTTCAATTATTTATGTTTTTTATTGAACGACCTGATTCTGTTGTTAAATTAAAATCTCTTGTTGGTCTTGGTTATTTTCTTCAACGTTATGGTCAATATTTAATTGAAGATACTATTCGTCAATTATATCATACATATTTACTTGATCGTCGTCCATTAGCTGCTCAATTACGTTGTCAAGTATTAATTAATTTAGAAGAATATTTTCGTGATTGTATACGTCGTATGGCTGAACAAGATATTGATTATCTTCATTTACCATCAACAACAAATACAAATGAGGATGAAAATAGTAATGATGCTCATCAAATAACTGGTGCTAATCTTAAAGATACAACTGATATACATTCTGAAATGGCTAGTTCAATAGCACAATGTTATTTACGTATTGTATTAGATACATATTTAAGTGAAGATGAAATAATTCGTCAATGTGTACGTAAAGTAGTATCATGTATATTAGAACAAGGTCTTGTACATCCAGTTCAATTTATTCCATTTCTTATTGCAATGACAACTGATCGTGATATTAATATTCAACAAAGTGCTGAACAAAATTTACAAGATTTAGATAAAACAAATCCTGGTATTATACAAACAAAAGTTATGCAAGGATTTAAAATGAGTTATCAATTACAAAAATTACTTTTAATACAATATAATAATAATCAACAAGTAGATCCACAATCAGATATTATTCGAGGTAAATCATTTTGTTTATATGGTGTTCGATTTGCGAAAAAAAAAAAAACTAATCTTAAATATTGAAATCAATTAAACTTTATACATTATTAAAATATATTTCTACAAGAGTAAATCGTTTTCTTTTTTTGGAAATGCTCCAAGAGATTGATTCTTCTAAAAAAAAGCTGATAACCTCGAAGAGAATTTAGTGGAACAGTGTTTGTAGGCGAAGATGTACTTTTATTTATAACGTTTCCCCGTGAAAACAAAAACAATTAATATCTCTTTTATAAAAAAAAAAAACTTCTATAAACGTGCTTGCCTATAGCCTTATTAAAGTCCTGACTTTCATAACCATGTCTGATTTTATATAAATTAAAGGTCAGAGTTCAATCTCAGATCGGACCAAGTCTTGAAAAATTGATCCATATCGAAGACAAGAAACTTGACATATGTTCATTGAAAAAATAATAAATAACCATCATTAGAGATGTTGTGTACTCGCCATCTCTGATGGCTTAATTCTAAGGAGAAGAAAGCAAGAATTTCGAAGTAATGGGTGAGTCAGATTAAATGGCCCTCTCAGTATTTTGACTATAACTTTTTTTCTTTTTGTTCTTTAGAGCTAATTGTTTTTTCAAAAGATGCGCCGTGAAATTCTCTGTAAAATCATAATCAAACTTATTTGTGTAGAAAGTTAAGGAAAAACGTTAAACNAAATACTCTATTGTATTTTTTTTTGATACTCAAATCTTGAGACTTTATTGCTAGATAGAATAAACTTAAACTGATATGCTTATGACACACATTGATAGCAGGATTAAATCTCTATTAAAAAATTGCAATGAACTTTCTAACATTTCTCCAGATGCACTCTATTCAGTGCCGTAGCCAGGATTTTTGTACATGCTGGATTTCAGCTTCAGAGTATGGGATCCAGATGAAACTTATGGAGGGTTATATTGGACTCAAATGATGAGTTTTTATGAAAAATTTTTTGCGATCGGAGCTTGCGAAAAAATCTTTTTTTTTCTTAGCCCTCCCTAAAATTTTTTTTGCTTTTGGTAGTATTCCATTTTTTAGAATTTAGTCGTAATCTACATCGAATTTCATCGGCAGATTTAAAATTTCATCTCAAAATATGCATCTGTTCAAAAGTTATAACGTTTTGAATTTTTAGAAAATGTGGCAAAAATTTTCATAAAAATTCAAAACGTTATAAGTTTTGAACGGATGCATATTTTGAGATGAAATTTTAAATCTGTCGATGAAATTTGATGTAGATTACGACTAAACTCTAAAAAATGGAATACTACCAAAAGCAAAAAAAATTTTAGGGGGGGGGGCTAAGAAAAAAAAAGATTTTTTTTCGCAAGCTCTGGTCGCAAAAAAATTTTCATAAAAACTCATCATTTGGGTCCAATATCACCCTCCATAAGTTTCATCTGGATCCCATGCTCTGAAGCTAAAATCCTGGCTACGCCACTGACTCTATTGGACGTTTATCAGATATTAATCCTACAAGAATTGTACTAATCATCTTTTTTATTTATAGGTATGACAAAAGTTGCTGTAACTTCAATGACTAATCAACAATTACCATATTGTTCGGTAAATCATTTTCTTTATTCATTAATTCGTTCATCTCGTGTTTATCGTCGTGGTTTAATAACACAATTATTAAAAATGTTTGATAATGATTCTTCAAATATATCATCATCATTAACACTTGAAGAACAATTATTTGTTGCTGATAATCTTGCTTATTTTCCATATCAAGTACAAGATGAACCATTATTTATTGTTGAACAAATTGATCTATCAATAAGTGTTATTGGTTCAACACAATTACAACAATTTCGTGATTTATTAAAACAACATTTAGATTATGTTGATGATGATGAAGGTATTGATATGAATAAATTAGAAAATAAATTAAATGATGTATCAGAAACAATTATTAATGAATTAAATCAATGTTTACGTTTAACAAAACCAACAATGTTATTATTATTATTAAAATCTTATCTTAAAGATGTTTATTATTTAAATGATACGAAAATAATTGAATATGATCATACTGAATCAAGTAAAATAACAGATCGACCAATTCTTACAAGAAAAATAAATGTTAAATTTGAACCGAAAATAATTCTTGATACAATTAAACCAATAAATACATATGATACAATACAAAAACGTAAACAATTAATAAAAGAATTTGCTGATTTTAAACGTTATTTACTTGCATTTGATACGGATATTGAAGATACAATACAATCGATATCGGAATTATTACCAGCATCATTCTCAACATCTAAAGGAAAGAAAAAAGGTAGTGGATCAAGTAGACGACGAAAAGTTATGATCGATTCCGATGATGACAGTGTTAATGGCGATTTTTAGCCATAATCTCTTTATTATGCATACATATATATATATATACAAAAAATGAATAATCATTCATATGGTGTTCTCTTTTTTGTTTTGGATTTGTACCGATGTGTTTGATGTTTATGATAATGTAGAATATTTACTCTTCTTTTTTTTTTTTGTTCTTGTTATAAATGTTTTTGTTGTTTGTTTGTTGTTTTCGATATAATAAATTTTTGTACAGGAAAAATGAAAATTTAGCTTTTTTTTCTTCTTGGATTAAATATTGAAAAATTTAATTTTTCAATAAATATGTGTTTAGACTAAAAAGAAAAATTCATTTGTCATTGTGTATTTATATTGATGTTATGTCGGTTTGTTTTTTTCTTGTGTGTTTTTGCGAAGAAATTAATAAATAATTAAAATCAATTTGTTTCTTATGATAATTTTATTCAAGAGTTGTTTTTATTAAAGTTCAGAAGTAGAAACGTCAGGATTTTTGAGACTATTGAATAAATACTTAGATTAGCAGCTGATATAATCGAAGTTTTTTTGATAATATAATTCAAGATAAAGTAATCGTTTTATGAGTCTTGTTGGTAGAGTTTGTCAGCTTCAGGTCTGAAAATTTTGGACTTGATGGACTCTACTTCTCAGATTAATATTTCACATGTAGTATCTTCTTTCGATTATGAACTCTTTCTATACAAACTTCAATACTAAACTATAGCTTTTTTGTTTTTTTGAAGCGTCTTTCTGTTTCTTTCAAAATTTCACGGCTTTTTATTATGCTAGAATGATAAGTAAGTTTCCGTCCTACAATAATTTTATCAGCATATGAAAAAAAAAAAATTCAATTTACAAATTTTTATTTCTATTTAGTTGGCAATTAAATTATGTCACAATGGCCTTGAGAACTTTATCAAAAGTAGTGAATATTATAAACGAAATATGTCATACTTATACATCAAGCAAAAAATCTCAAGAAATTACTTCGATTTTTACTTAAGTGCAAGGACAAGTACTGTGAACATAAGTAAAAGTACAAATACATTTTATAAAGTACAAGTAAAATACTTTTAATTGCCGTACTTGAACATTCTTTCCTATGAACTATTTTTCATGATTTTTTTTCTAACTGCGTAGAAACAAAATATTATTCGTACTGAAATTAACTAGTAATATGGACAGAAATACTAAAAACCACGATTCTTAGAAGCGGTCCTTTCAACTGTGTTTTATTTTGTTTATCCGGCAAAGTTTCTCTAATGAGTTGAAGGCCGAGGAGACGACCTCTAACAAATATTGGGTTTACCCTTTGAAAGTTAAAAATCGTTCTTCTGGAAGAGAAAATCTGGATGTATAGTAGATGATGGAGTCAAATTTTTAAATCTCGATTTTTTTAGTTTAGATATGTATCACAATGTCAGCTTTTTTTGATTATATAGCAATAACTCAATAAAATTTTAATGATTTCTGTTAGAATTCACTTTGATGTAAAAAAAAAGGAACGATTGCATGAAACGTTTTTTATGATTATTTCCATATTACTGTATTCATTTTTTAAAATCAACTTTAAAATAATTTTATACATTGTTTGAGAAGAAATCTGATTATTAATGAAAAAAAAAATAATAACAAGTAATTAAAAAGTATTTCGACAAAAATATTCATTCATTTTTCAGTCTCTTACAAGAACCTGTAAAAACCTGAAAACATTGGGTTAGAATCAGAATTTTTTATGGTTCAATATTCTGATTTAGGAGTTATGAGTCGACTTTTTACAGGTGGAAAAATTAGGTTTGAACAGAGAAAATTTACATTTTTTGCATAGAATAAAAGATGAAATTGTTCTCTACTGTAAAGTGATATAAGAATTAAGAATTTTATTTACTGTATTTAAAATTCGTTCAGATTTAATTTATGAACCTTTAAAAGATCGTCTTATAATTCTTAAATTAGAGTTCAAAAAACAAAAAATTTTAAATCTATATTCGGAAACAATAGAAAATTCTGATTCCAACGAAATGTTTTCAAATTTCTATACAGTTCTTTTACAAGGCTGAAAAATAAACGAACATTTCTTCAAATTATTATTCGATCACCAATAATATTCGTTTTTCAAGGCAAATCTTCATATATATGATAGGTCATTGTTGAAGTCGAAGAATTCCGTCGAGATAGTGGTATATTGTATAAGGCAGGTATTGTATCACGTGAAGTTGATGATGTTGATGACGAAAGTGTCAATAATTCCTTTTGTTTATTTCTTTTTCTCAAGAAAAAGAATATTACTAAACCAATAAGAAGAATAAATAGAAAACCACCGACAGCACCAAGTACAGCAGCCCTAACATTAGTCATAGGTATATCTCTTTTTGGTTCCGTCGTAGTGTAAAATACTGTCACTTCCGCTGAATCTATTATTGATAAAACAAAATGCTTTATTATTTCATCTAGTTGAATAAAAAAAACAATACCTGAACATATTTCTCCACTGTATCCATCAATACATTGACATACTGTGCCATTTTTTATGCATCTGCCATGACCTCCTGTTTCACATGTCAAACAGAAATCTAAACTAACTGAACAAACAAATTATATTTTAATCTGATTCAAGCATATAAAAATAGTTTTTCTTTTTTGATAACATAAATGATGTATTAATTATAGGTAGAATTGTTTTGTCTCAAGCATTACAGAGAATGAGAAATATTGCTCATGAGTAATCAATAAGATTCGTTAAGTCAATTCACTAAATAAGAGAAAATGTCACTGTATACGTTGCAAAGCATTAGATATCCTGTTCATAGAGTCCTACGGGACAAACTTTTTTGTGTTCAGCAAAAATCCGGTTTTTTCTATTGACTGATTGTAAAACGTGCAGCAGCCGACTTACGAGGGAAGGTCCCCAACTGTCCAATCGCTTTTGAGTTCGGGCCCTGTACATAAGGTAGATCCCACTGAGATATGAAAAACCCCAAAAGGATAACGGCCCTTAGGCCTTCTGTCCAGAGTTATAGGGATTTTACTGGAATTTTAGCCTATGGCATGGTATTTACCAACAAATCGAATGACGATATTTCGNTTTGAACCAAATCGTAGTTTTCTAACAAAACATCCCCTGAAAAAGGTCTCAAAATGCAGAAAAGCTGCATGCAAAAAGCAAATTGCCTAGTTATGTCTCAGTTGATAAAAAACAAAGTGAATATACCTCTTCACTTTTTGAAGTACACATAACACTCGGATTTAAATTCGAGATTTTCGCATTTATTTTTTTCTGAAACAAATTTTAATGATTTTACAACTATAGTTGAATAGTAGTATAATCATTATCAGATCATCGAATTGAATTAATGTAAAAGTTGAAAGAAAATATGTGTTTGACATTGATGATAACGTATTTATATAGAAAACTAGTTACATTGTTATTGTCTATCAAGCCCTCTAATAATAACTAACGAGGAAAGTCTTCCAACTGTTTAATCACTACTAAATTGAGAGTATATGCATTATATAAGTTCAACTGAACTATGAATACCCTGAAAAGAGTTTGTACCCTTGGCTGACTGTTACAGATATACTAAATTTTTACGGTATGTTTTAAACGAATGTTATGGTAACAGAAAAAAATGATTTTCGAATTTCGACTTTAAACTTTGCATAGAGACAGACGAGATTTCTTTCGATTTGCTTCTATTCTGAAACCAGACTTTCAAATCTGATGGTTTATATGAGTGATGTAAATGACACGTTATTACTATAGCTATATTTTAGGATAATTTTGTTTCTGGTAAGATCTGTTTCTATGCAAAATTTCAAGTCGACATTGGAAGATCAATTTTTTCTCTTACTATAGCATTTATTTAGACAAAACCGTAAAAGTGAAGTATGTCTGTAACAATGAGCTGAAGGACATGAAGTCTTAGAGTTTTCATAGTTCATCTGAACGTACGTAAGGAACATATTCTCAACTTGAAAGAGATTGAAAAGGTGATGGCCTTCTCTCATCAATACTACAGTCCATCGTATTGGTCCGGATGCAAAATTTTTAGATCCGATGAGTTCTACGTAGCACCATTGCTAGTAAATATTTCTTTTGTACATCAATAATCATTATCTTTTATAACTACTACCCAAATAAAATCAATTAATCAAATTGCTATTGACAAACGATAAGTGTTATGTGTAAGTGAATATTTAAACACGCAAAATATAATAAATACGCAATAGTGACAAGAATTACGTATGCATAAAATGAGTCATTACTTCTATTTGTTTAATAGCGATTATCTTGTAAAATGGAATTAATGGTTGTAGGGTTTAGCTTTTAAGTGACGATATTCATAATTCGTAATAAATAATTTTTATCACATAAAAAGATACCAGAGCAAAAGAATGTCAAAATTTCAATCTGAATTTGAGAGCAAAGGATTATAATATTAATCAAGAAATGACATTCTTTTCTGTCTCTTTTAATAGATAAATCCCATGATCAAAAATTCTGAAATTGAGAATGTTTAAGGCAATAAATGGTGATATAACGGAAACTCCTGAATTATTATACAGGATATATACATATTCTCCATTCTTTAAGTTTAGTAGATGCTCGGGCCATGTATCAGGTTATCAAGAGGTTTTATAATTTCTATAACATGCATCGAACATTTTCTTCCTTAGATATCAATATTCATATTTTAGGAAAACTTCGAAAATTATAAATCTATTATTACAGAAATGAAAATATTTATTCTAGCTGAAATGTTTGGTATGTGTGATAAGAATTTATAAGCCATGTTTATGAGTAAAGTGTTAAGTCAATATGACCGCAATGAATTTTTTATGATCTAATTTATACAAGGTTAAAAACTTGTTAAAATTATCATAACATGAGAAGAATATAATAAGAAAGACGAAATAATTATATAGGCATTATTTATCCTGAATAGACTCTATGTAATGAAAAGGTCACACCTTAAAAGTTATTTATTACTCTCGAATGATTGTCTCAAGAGAAATATTCATATAATTGATAGAAATAATTCAAAGTTGTTTACGTATGCTAATCAAATTAACTAGTAGTTGAAATATGTAAAAATATATTTTAAGATAATTTCAACCGATAGAAAAAAATGAATTTTAAATTAGATGTTAAATTAATAAATATAATTTAGATGGTACACAACCATTTGACACTATTTCTCCATCATATCAACATGAAGATGGAAATCTACGTTATCAAACATCACATCATGAAATAAATAATTCTGAAATAATAAAACCTTCAACATTAACACGTTTATCTGAACGTTTTAATTCAGTTCATTTAAATGAATATCAAAATCAACCATTAACTAATATAAATGATCATCGAGATTTATTATTAGAACGACGTATATATCGTGATCGTGCTGCAGCTAAAATTCAAGCTGCATATCGTGGTTATACAGTACGAAAATCATTACCATGGTTAAATGAAAAACAAAAATATTTACATGATAAATTTAATAAACGAGTATATAAATATTATTTAAATATTTCATAAAAATATAAATTTTATTATATTCAGCCAATTCATCATCGAGATGCAGCATCAATTAACATTGATATACGTTTAACGAACGAAACTTTTCCTATTGATTCAACACATCTACGTTATCATGAAAGTATGATTAAAATCAGTATATGTGATTCTTTATAATTCAGTAGGAAAAAAAAAACACAACATATTTCATCAAAAAAGTTTTTTTTTTCGTTTCACACCACACAGATAGAACCGATCTGGGTTTTTTCACGACAAGTACCGAACTGAGTAGATCATACGGGTCAATCTCTAAAAAATTTTCATTACACATTCTTTAAGAGATAATAAGAGTTAAAAAAAAAAAGCTAAATAAGACACCGGTAACGGACTGTAATAACTGTCACCAATTTCATTGATGTCACATTTATTAATTCGATATTATTTAGAACCATTAATAAATGATTATCAACAGCAAACTATACGAAAACCAACAACATTACCGTTGTATTCTGATGATTATGATAATATACCAACATCAAATTTATCAACACCAATTAATCATAAATCAATACCAATAATAACTTCAAATTTTGCATTAGATTTACCAAGTAGAAATTCCTCAATATTAACAACACCTATTCCTTCACCAGAACCTCATGTGCCATCATTACAAAATGAACGTCGTCGATCAATGTCACCTCCTTTACCACCACAAATGTCTCCTGATAATGGTCGTCCGCTTCAACATTTAACACAAACAAATTCTCAACATCCTATTGATGAACATATTGATACAACAAAACGATTAAAAACAAATTCACGTTCACAAGTGATCAATCATATTTACTTTTTTGAATTCATTTTTATTTTCTATTAATTTTATTCTTATAGAATTCTCCAGTTAATACATTACCTCAACAACAATCAACACGAAAGTAAAATATTTTTATTTATTTTAATTATCTATTTTTATTGATATTAAAGATCTCCTGTTCAACAATTGTCATTATCATCATCTTCATCATCAACAATAACAAGTCGAAAACGACGATCACCTTCTCCTCCACAACAACAAACAATAACAAACACGCATTCACGTCATCGTACTCCACATAATTCAAGTCCTCCAACATCTTCATCAGAATCGTAAGAATTATTTATTATTTGCTACGTCTAACACATTGCTCTTTAGAAGTTATTCTTAAATTTATTCTCCACACGTCGTTCATTAAGATATTTAATAATTAAAAATACCATATTCTATATTAGTTTTTATTTTCAATGAAAGAAGTTTAAAAAATTCAATTTTTTCAAATGAAAAATATATTCAATCGTACATATTAAATAATTTCTAAATAAACAAAATTTCTCTACAGTTAATGCACAAAGCCGAAGATAAGCAAGACATTGATTTAGTAAACTGACACATCAGTTAAAGAAACCGTTAAAAGAATATTAAACTCAGAATCCATCCGTAAGAAGATTATCATTGTCGTTTACTTGTTGATCGTATCGAGCACGTTTCACCTTGATTCACAGAAGAAATTGCGCAATGATAAAACATTGAGAAACAACGGGATATAATTATTTCGAGAAAATTATGTAACCACATTCATACAAATGAGAAATATAGAATAAAATCTTCGAAAAATTAAATTGAATACACTAATAATTATTAAAATCGTTTTCTAGAGAGCATTCTTGATTGTCATTTACTTTGCGTGATCATATATATTACGAGACATTCAATGTTATTCGACATATATGATTATTGTCTTGTGTAGAATGAAAATGTCCTCAAATGTATGTAGTGTAACATTTAGCGGATATGGTGCGATTTTCTTTCAAAAGTAATCGAGCTAAGTATCTTTGAAATATTTACTTGAGAATTTCGTTCATATAGTAAAACAAAATAATGATTTGCGCACTTTTCTATTTTCTTAAATGATTTATTATAGTTGAAATCTAAATGATTCGAGTAAAATCTATACTAACCTTTATGAAAAGGTGAAATTTTTATGTTGTTTATGAAATGAAAAACCAAAATATATCATAAGATTATAGTGAAACATTATTTATGACAATGGTATGTCAGAAGACTAGAGTTATGAGATGAATCTCATATTGACAAGTTCCAGATCATTCTCTTCACAAATATTCCGGAAACATTTTTACCAAACTTCCTTTTGTTGAAGGGAAAAATCATATGGATAGCCAAAGAGCAGCATCATTTAAAGTCTTTCAAATCTTTTAGCTATCGAAAGAAATGTGAACGAAAGCTAATTTTTTTTTCAGTAATTTTAGAAAGTAACAAAAGTAATATGAGAAAAACATGCCGTACAGATCAATTCATAGAAACTAGATTTATTCTGAATACGCACATTGAAACATAATAGTACAATAGGTGTGAAATTACGTCATAGTCTGTTAATCTTATACTTTTCTTTTTATTGAAATATTATTATGATTTTAAAGCATACAATTCATTAACATCACGTAAATATCGCGGTAAATTAAGATTCCTATGAAGATTATTCAATTTTGATCGTTTCATGTCTCTATGACCGTTGGCCGCTTGTTGAAGTATATAATCATCATATAAAAGTGATAATAACAGTGGATTTAAATTGACTCCTTGTCTTTCATTATGATTACTATTGTCATAGGCATTGTTTGATACGCCATTTGAGTCGATCATTGCCGAAAGTTCTTCGTCATATAAACTTGGACGATGAATTGAACCACTTTGAACTATCAGACATAATGACATGCTAAGAGCAAGAAGTAAAATAAAATTAAGACGATTTAAACTAGCCATAGTCGAAGATTGTTCTTTCCAGTAGTTGTATGTTTAGATTTTTTGAAATGAGCTCATTGTTATATATTCACTTGGTTTTAAACAGTTCTTAAGAGAGACACAGAGAGAGAGAGAGAAAGAAAGAGAATAGCAGTGGGTGTTAGAAAAAAAAATGCTCTCCCTTGAGGAAAATTTCGTTACTGAAAATTAGAAAGAAAAAAGAAAGAGAGAATATTTTTTCAGCAAACCATAGCAAAAGAATCACAATACAGTCTCATAAAAAAAAAAAAAAAAAAACAAATCATTCAACGATGCAACATTAATAGAATTAAAATGAAACATTTTTATTTTCTATCTCTATTTTAGAATTTTAACAGCACGTGAAAAACGTGTAAGACAAAAATTTAATAGTGATATTGAATTACAAGCATATGAAAAACGTCTCAAAGATATTGAAAAAAAAATTCGTCAACTTGTCAAACGTGGTATGTTTGTTTTCGACGTCACAACTCATTTTTTTTTAATACCCATATAGAATATAGAATGGTTCTCCTTAATTTGAAAGAAAAATGTAGATTAATTACCCATATGATATATGTCTAATATTGCAAAGAAAAAACAAAAGTGGACGTAATGATCTATCTAAGAATATATTATTCCGTCAAAAAGTCTTAGATATACAAACGATTATAATAAATGTTATAAATAAAGAAAAATCATAAAGCTTATTGACTTCTATAAGATTCTATTGTACTCATTCAAATGTTATAAACTATAGGGAAATTTTTATCTTAAAAATGTTATTCTCAAGTGATATAAAAACTACTGCATGCATTATCCGATCTACTTGACTTCATGATGTTTTTTATTTTTGTTTTAATAAGCCATGAAGCAAATCTCTTTGCTATGAAAAATGAAAGCGGATAGTGATTAAATTAGTAGTCTCATTTAAAATTAATCTTATCATCTTGTTTTCTTGATTTCTCAAAGGAGCCGTAACGTATTGAAATACATTCAGCAAAATATAATTCAAATTTCTGTTTCAAGTATTTATTAGATAAAAAAATCAAATATTAATATTATACATCCATCCAAAAACTTTGTTAAAACATTCCTAAAAATGTTTAAATTTTTCATTAATAATAGCTGATTTTTTATAAACTGCATTCTAATCCACAAATAAAGTATACAATTCAATGAATCAAACAAAGTTTGCTATTCTCGGAAAACTCGTTCTTCGCTAACTATGTGACAAAGATCTTTTGACTTTCACCTATTGTCTCAGAGCAGTATAGATATATCATACAAATCCATGAGCAAAAGTAGTCTTTTCCATTTCACCCTCGTTGCTCTTGTTACATCGAATCTTATTGGTTGCAAGCAAATGTTTGTTACAAGAATAGTTTAAATACTATATTTTAATATACACGGTTGGAAAAAATATTATTCCAGGGGGGTAACGCTATAATTTCAAATAGGTGATATGATGAATTTTATACCAAATGAAAAAAGCCTGTGAAAAATGGGATTTATTGATGCTAAATAGTAAGGGTTATGTAAACCTTTTAATATCGAACTTAAGAAACTTTCAGAAATTTTATACATTTTTCGGGGTGAAAAAGGAAGGTGTTAGTGATTTAAAAATGGAGTAAAATGTTTTTTCTTGGATATTTTTACATGGTTCGATAGAGCTCGTCGAGCTCTACAAAACTGTATATACTAA
>CAJNSZ010000460.1:73964-85293 GCA_905329745.1 Rotaria sp. Silwood2
CCCATTTTTCACCGGCTTTCATTTGGTATAAAACTCATCATATCACCTATTTGAAATTATAGCGTTACCCCCCTGGAATAATATTTTTTCCAACCGTGTAGTGTATGATTCTTTACGATCTGCTTCAACAAAAACTACGTCATTCCATACAATCGACCAACACTACAAATAAGTTGGTCATTAGGATACTTCATGAATGATTTATCTCATTGTTATGAAATATTTTTCGAACATTTTCTTTTTTTACTTTATCTGTATTTGTATAATCGCCTATACTGCACATTCTCGCAAAAGAACTTCGAGTCCACGACGAACAGAATTTACCATTCTAAACCAGTGAAACAATTAGCAGATACAAAAAGAAATAAGAAGTAATCCAGTCGTGAAACATAGTGTCAATTAATTCATTGAGGCAAATTGTCATCAATCATACACTACAATAAAGTACTTAAACTATTCTTGTAACTAACATTCATTTGAGTTCTATACACAAAAAGAAGGAGGGAACATTTTTACTCTGATACAGATACTTCTGAATATTTTCTCGTTGGGAACAATGAATGAAAAATCAAGCAGCTAAATTTGAATCAAATGTTTATTATTAAAAAAAGAAAAACAAATGAAACGCAAGCAAAAATACTTTAACATATTAGCTTATTGACCTTAAATAATGTTTTTATTGTCTAATCTTTAACTTATTTTTGCTATTATTAGAAACAATTCGTTGAATAGATGTGATGATGATATAATTGTTATATCGATTGTGCATGTTTATTTAATTTTGTAATGTTGTTTTCCTGTTTCGATGCAGGTGTTCTTGTAGATTTAAACAAAAACTATATCGACCCCCATATTCACCGACCTCATATTTTGCCTTTTGACAAAAGTTGATTTGACCTCATTTTCTAATATGTACAGTGAATTCTAAATAATAAAAAAACAAATAAGTTACAAAGATCAATAATCTTCTTTTAATTATTTAGCATTTGAAATTTTTGATGAAAAACGAAGTATTTCAAGTCCACCAACAGTTGCACGCACGACTAAAACTGATTTATTACCTCATAATCGTTCAAAATCAACAACTCATTTTCCAGATGAATCAAGTATTAGTGATGGAACATCTATTCATCGAAAAGATACAGATTTGTAATCGTGGTTTTTGGCTTTCTTTTTTTTTAATTAAATTTTCTATTATTGTTTTTTTTTCTTATTATCTTTCAGAATTAAAAAAGATAATGATACATCATCAAATTCAACTCAACAAAGACAATCAGGTATAATATGATTAAAAGTGAAATCCGATTTCATTGTTTTTTTTTGTTTTAAAGATGTCGTTACATCTGATGCGAGTGATCTTGAACGACGTGTACGTGCTTATCGTGAACAATTAAAAGCAAAAAAACTCGAACTTGAAAGATTAAAACAACGTAAAAATAAAGAAATTTTACGACGACAAGAAGATGAATTAAAAAAGCAAATTCAAGTAAAACCTTTCACATTCTAATTATTTTCACATAATCATCTATTACTTTGTTGTTCTGGTTGTTATTTTAGTCATGTGATTATGAAATTCAAGCATTACGTTTACAACCAATTCAACAAGAACAAACAGTACCTGTTCCATCACCCAGTAATCATAGTAGTAGTAGTCCTTTAACAGAAACAAAAAAATCAAATTTACCAAAAACAACAAAATCTGTACGAAAAAAAACCAACAATGTTTTTTTTTTATTTAGAAAATTTATTTAATCGATCTTTTTTTTTCTAGGACAAACAAATTCTTTCACCAAAACAAGATATATTTGATAATGATGAAGAAAAAGAAATCGAAGGACGACCATTAGAAACTCCACGTGATGAACGTGATACACAACATGATGCTCAATCAATATCAGTTACAACTGAGTTACAAATTGAATCTGAAAGTGATCATGATAGTCAACATGGAAGTATTGATAATGAAAAGTACGTACTATTTAATTTCATAACAAATTCATACGTCATTCGTTTTATTTTTGAAAATACTAACAGACAGTAAATGGTGATCTTAGAGAAATTATTTATTAAAAACCTTAAGTTATTCTTAAATTAATTTTATAAAATGATTTCATACATTAGTAGAATTACTTTGTTTCTATTGTTTTAAACTAAAATAAACATAACTCTATTGAATATATTTCATGCTATGAAGAGGAAGTATATTACACATAAATATTTTATAAATTATTTTCATTAAAACGATAGAAGACATATCAGATTTAACAAGTATCTATTTTTATTTGAAAACAGACTTAATAATACTTACAAAAAGAAGATTACATTGATCTTTTGATTATGTATGATAAACATTGACTCGAGAACATTTTTAAAAGTATTTAAATAACCATATCTTTTGAAAATTGATAATGCAAAGATCACGAAGTATAATTTAGAAAAAAAATGGCTTAAAAGCCATTTGTATGCTTGTATAATTGGTTACATTAGTGCATGGAAATTATTATCGTTCGTGTCTAACATGATTTATGTTTTATCTAGTGTTGACAACTGAGAGTATGGCGCTGCTTCGAAGATCGGATTGATCACATACTCAATTAAGCATGTACTAAAACCGACAGGTTGAGGTGTTTGATATGTCCGGAATTGGATATCGACTAAAGTGCGAAAGTTCAGATTTTGATGTATACCGACACATACTATGTGTCTTTGCTTTCTCGGAGGTTTAAATCATTGTTTCGAAAGAGAACTATTTGAGTATCTATTAAAGAAGAATAAATCGATTTCTAGTACTTGAAATGATTATATCTCCAAGAACTTAAAATATTGTATTAAAATGATGAAATAAACATAATTATTTTCTATTCTGTTCCTTTTAGACTTACAAATAATGTAAATATAAATTCTTCAATACCATATAAAGAAAAAGAAGATTCTATATCAATATCATCATCTTCAACAATATCTGAAAAATTTATTAAATCCTTATCACCACAAATATCTCGATCACCTTCACCATCACCACCAGCACCACCACCATTAGCACAAGAACATATTAAATCACCTTCACCACCAGCACATGAACATATCAAATCACCTTCATTACTTGTAGAAGAACGTATTAAAACCCTATCACAAGAACAAATATTTATTCCTATAAACGAACGAAAAGAATCTCAACGATCATCAATAAATAATGAATATGATGAAGATTTTTCTGAAGTTAGTCATTCACCAATACAGACTCCAACAAAAATTCAAACTAATGATATTAATCTTGAACCAATAGAAGATGATATTCATGATATATCTTCAAGACATGATTCAAATAAAAGTTCATCATCAAAAACAAGTGGTGATGAACAATCTGAAATACCTGTTCTTGCCAAAATACCTGCAACTAGTACACAAGGACAGCAAGATGGTAAAGTTTTCGAAGAAAAATTATCACCACCGCCACCACAACCACTTTTAATTCCAACAAAAATTGAATCTGATGACACATCACACGATATAAGTGAAGATGATCAAGGTAATAAACGTATTGAACAAGATAATAAAATTGATAAATTAACTGAAATATTAGTTCGAACATTTATCGATGAAGCTATTGATCAAGGAAAAGAAATTGGAAATTTAAAAATTCAAAATTCATTAACAAAAGAAGCTAGTGAATGGATACCAGCTGAAGATGTAGTTAGTGAAGAAAATCATAAAAAAATATCAACTAATCATGAAGAAGAAGCTGAGTAAGCAAATAACAAAAAAAAACAAACAAACAAGCAAATTGAAAAAGAAAAAAATTTTTTTTTTTTTTTTCAGTAATGATTTACCAACATTTTCGAAAGAACCAGATGGTCTTGACCAATCTGATTCAACAACAAATGAAACTAATGATGATGTAAAAAAAAAATTTTTATTTTTTTAAGTTTAATAATTTTTATTTTTAGGAAGAACTTATGATTGATCTAGCTCGACTTGTTGATGACAAACGTGAGTATAGAATAATATTTTTTATTTTATTAACAGGTGATCGAAAAGTACTTGTTTATTTTTGATTCGTTAAATGAGCCAATAGATTTTCGTTTACTCTCTATAAGGTCGTTTTTGAACATGCAAAAAACGTTTCCACGAATTTTTTTCAACGTATAATAGTTGTTGATCTTTCAAAAAATAAGTATATAGAAAAAAACGAAAATTTGGATGCCTTGTTGAAAGACAAAGATTTTCCGTCAAAAATTAATTTTTGCACAAACTTTTGTTGAAAATGCTTTCTAGCTAGTCAAAAGTAAACAAACATCTTATCTAAAGTTAATAATTTAATAAAAATAATCGTATAGAAAATATAGGAAGTTATCTCATATTAAAGATTCACTTTAATTGATTGATTTTTCAAAAAAAGTTACAATATATTTATGTCAAATTTTTGCTGAATTTTCAAGATTTCGAGCTGAACATCAAGGTGATTTCTGGTTTCTATTGTATCAAAACTCTCTAGAGTCCGGATAAACATTTTAGTATTCAATACAGTTTATAAGTTTATTTTATAAAACTCTACAATTCAGATTAGAACTTTGATAGAATGATTGTCGTAGTTTATATTAAACAGTCTATTTATGGAGTAGCGTACTTGAGAAGTCATCTGCGGTAGGGTAGTGCGGGGCACTATTTCGAAAAAGTTTATTCAAGATAGATTGCAATTATTAGTTTTTTGCGTTTTGGATGATAGAGTAAAAACTGTTAGTGGAAAGGCAATGCCTGATTTAGTTCACCCATGGGTTATAACAACTACGTAAGATTTTTAAGGCTATCACTTCATATTGGCAGCTTCGTTTTTCATTATTTTAAGAAATATTAAATATTTTACGCATTATGATTATAACTTAAATAAGTTTCATGACTTTTTAATGTTTGAAAAAAGAAATCCACCTTACAGCTGCTAACTAATGAAAAAGAATAATAATGAAATGAATAGTATGTTTTTCTTTTGCAAACCATTAAAACCTTGATCATATTTTAGCTAAATTTATTTTTTTTGATCTATGAATAATTATTTCAGTTGATGAAATACGTGATACAAGTCCTCGAAAACCTCTTGATAAAGAATCTACTACACATGTTGATGATGAAACAATACAAACTGTTATTGAAGAACCTACTAAACCTGTTAGTGAAACACCTATTAAATCCGTTGTTTCACATACACGTGAACAAGTTATTCAATTATGTCACGAAGCTCTAATAATATTATATAATCAAAATAATGATTTCTCCAATCGGTCAACTATCAAACGAACAATACCTGACTCATATTTTAATTATGAACAACAAGGTTATTAAACAATTTTTTTTTCTATTTTATGATTTTGTTTTTTTATTGGTTTATTAAATTAGATTCTGATAATGAAGATATTCGGCGTAGTCGTCATGCTTATAATCAAATGATATTTGATTTATGTGTTGAACTTTTACATGAAATGTATTCACCAAATGTTCGAATAACAAAATATCCAGAATGGCAAAAAACAAAATTAATTCGTAAACGTTTTTATCGTTCACATAAACCAAATAATCGTGATGAAGCTGAACATTTTATTCAACGAAAAATTTTAGAAATCTTAAATTTAATTCCACGTCATATAACACATCCAAAATGGCGTATATCAATAGGACGACATCATGATACAGAACAATTTGAAAATGTTCTTGATGAAGAATTACGTCGTACTGAAAGTCAATGGATTGATTATGAAGATGATTGTTTAAGAATTAAATTTGATATAGCTGAATATGTATTTGATCGTTTAGTACAAGAAACATTAACAGAATGTTTTCATGTTATGAATAAACGATTAGTTTTGAGCAGTAATAGTACAGGTCTTTAAATTTTTTGGACAAATGATGAATTACTTTATGTGAGATCTTTATTTATTCTAGAGAAAAATATTTTGTTTTTTTTTCCTTTCCTTTTCTTTTTGTAAATTCTTTGTTATGATGTACGTGTCGATCTCTTTTTTTTTTTCTTTTTCATGAGACAATTCATATTTTTTGGCTTTTGTTATATTGTTTGTTTTGATCTAGTACAGAATTTGTGTGTGAAAATAAGACATGTTTTTTTTACACGTGTGTTGTTTGCGTGTGTACTGACTAAAACTTGTTTGGGTTATTCAAATGGATAGGACAATCAGAAAAATAATCAATAAATAAATATATACATATATATATATATATATAGATTTAATTAACAAAATAAGAATTAGAAAATTCGAGAGTATTCATCTTAAAAATCAAATAAGTAATGATTTTGGGGCTAAAATACGAAATTTACAAGTCTTATTTAGCTTTATTATTATACTAATACAAAAGTTGCAAATACTTTTCAAGCAGAAATCGGTTTTTTTTTGCTGATTCTCTTTTTTTATTTTGTCTTGTTAATATTCGTATGGTATTTATTTTCTTCTCATAATTTATTATTAGTCTAACTATTAATTTAGTGGATGGTTTGGCATACGCAAAATTAGAACGTAATTAGGTGATGGTTTTGTACTGATTACAGGATAGTTAGGGAAAATCATCAACGTCTTTCATAACGATCTTTATTGCGAATTGCTACAGTCTGGAAGCGGGAATCGCAACAAACTCAATTGAAACTTCTCTTTACTATTATTTTCTTCAAAAATATATTTGAGTTCTACGAAACTTTAGAAATGATCTCTAGAGCTTAAGTCTTGACAAAAACTATTTGCTCATTTTTCGGCCATTAAAAGATATTTGGTGAAAGCTATTCTCGAATCTATCTGTACAAAGCAAAATAGCGATTTTGACAAAGGTCTTAGTTTGTGTGGGAATAACTTCATCTCAACATTATTGTAGAGTACTGGATTCTGTAAAAAATGAAATAAATATTGCTATCGGAAAAAGTTTCATCTATGCATTTCTACTAAGAAGGTAGTTTCTATGAAAATCGATATTGTTAAAAAAATTGCTGCTTCAAAAACAGCTTTTAAAAATACAAAAGTAAATAGCATGCTTTGAAGAGCACACACAACTGAGCTATTAAAAAATTTTTTGCACTTTGAATATGATAGGTTTCAATTGAAATAGAAAATTGACTCAAATAGTATTCTTCACAAGCATTATTTTGAATCTTCTAATACAATTTAATGATAATTGTTCGGTCTTAGCCGGTAAGAATATTCTAAACAGAAATTTTGAAAGAATCTAATTCTAGCTAACTAATTAGTAAATATTTTGTGCCAATACTATCATATCATAGATTATTAGAATTTTTACAATAGAGTTCAAAAATTTAAAAAGTTCATTATACAAATAGAACTTATATTATGTTACAATGATAAGATGGATAAAGTGGGTGTTTTCTTAAATTTATCTCTTGATCAGCAAGGTTATACAGGAGATATGGATAGTCAAAAAAAAAATCTGCAGTATTTTAGTGAAACGCCTAGAGCAGAGGTTATTGAAAAGTTGCAGTACTAATGGTCAACTTCTCACTTTTAACCATCAGGCTTCTACAAATAGGTTCGTTCAATTAAGTAAAACTTTTTGAAAACACAGCTTTCCTTAATCAAATATGAAAACATTATTTTTTAAAAACTTTTCTGACAAATATTATTGGTTATATAATATTTTAAAAACTTGGAATTATTCTTTTGACCATAAAATCTTCTTCTACAGGACAGATTTGTTTATCAGAAGTCTTCATGATGATTCGATCAGTTGACTTTGGCATTTCAAAGCCTTTCAAAATTGAAATTTTTATAGATCTTTTTATTCGCATCTATTCTGAGGAAAAATTATTCCTATATTATAGTAGATAAATTCAGATGAAATTGAATTCTAAGCAGAACTCTAAAGTAAATCAATAAAGAATAATGATGCATAAAAAACTTTCGCAGGTAATTGCTTTTATGGTCATCAGATTTGCTTAGTATAGGAGCACTTGATCAGAATAAAATGATTACTCTTCATGATAATGCATCTATATAATGTTAGTGCAATAACTTATGAATATTTTTTAATTTTAATTCTTAGGCTCATTGGCGCCTGAAAGAGTTTTAAGTAACTGTCTGTTAACATTTTTTGCAATTTAATAGCTAGAATTTCATTAATTTTTTGATTTTTTTGTTGGTTGTTTAAAAAATAATATATACGATTTTGTAAACGTAATAATTTCAAAGATGATTAAATCAGAAAAAAGCAGTATTTTTTCTTAATATTGCAGAATTATTTCAAATTTTTTTTCTTCCTCTTTTTTATTTGCAAAGAGTATAATCAGCAAAGAACGAAACATATTACAAATTCTTCGTTAATATCAAAATCAAATTTTGGTGAACGACATATTCGACCAAGAAAACGTTTGTTAAATGATGATTATCTATGTAAGACTCAAATAATATTCAATATTTTTTATTGGTTTTCAATAAAAGATTGTGATAACTGTCAAAAATACAATCACAGTTTATGTCCACAAGGATGTCAAACTTATGAACCTAATCAATCTGTAAATAAATTTAATTTATTTTGGTTTGTGTGTAAATTCCTTTTTATCCACATCTAAAACAGGCTGATCATGCAAAAAATACTGTATCTATTGGAATAAAAGTTGCTACTTCAAATATCCCGACTGCTGGATTAGGTGCATTTGCTATTAAAGAATTTCCTAGAAATACATTTTTCGGACCATATACTGGCGAACGGCATAGATCAACTGAACGAGCCAATAAATCCGGTTATGTAATTTGTCGAGTAAAACTTTTGAAGGGAATTGAATTTGTTTATCATAGGCATGGACTATCGAAGATGCTGAAGGTAGTGTTTATAATTATATAGATGCTAGTGATCCAAGTTGTAGTAATTGGCTTAGGTAAAATTAAAGAAAAGAATCTTCATTGATCAATTACTAATAAAAGAAAATTTCTTAGATATGTCAATTGTCCAACTAGACAAGTAGATGAAAATTTAGAACCAGTTCAATTTAACGGTGAACTCTACTATCGAACATCACGTGATATAAAAGCAGGCGAAGAAGTAGAATAATTTTTCATTATAGAAAAAAACAAACTAGCGTTAATTTAATTTCATCTTTTAGCTATTTGTTTATTATGGTGAAGAGTAAGTTCTTCTTACTTACTTAATCATTCTATTGTTATGTTTTTTAAGATACGCTAGAGCACTTGGTATTCACTCTTTTGAATATTCCTCAAGTAAATAAATGACATAGTCAATTATTTCTATTTTTAAATATCTTCAAGTTGAAGAAAATCAAATGACTACTTCACCACCACCTTTATCAACTTTATCATCTCATTCAATGGTAACCTTAAAAAAAACAGAACAACAACCAATGAATTTATCAAAAAAGTGCAAACGATCGAAAGAGATCTTATCGAATAATAACACACCACATCTACAACGTGCCATTAAATGAAGTGACTTTTCATTTCAAAGATTAAATTTTGTTTAAAACTATATATTTGTTCTCCATATATTATTAGATCATTTGAGAAAGAAGGACATATTTTCTAACAAATGTAAATATATACATTCAAACGAAGTCACCATTTCAGCATTTTTCTCCTTTGTGACTGAACTGAACTTTCAATTCTAATTGGATATTGATTATTCCATATACAAATTTCTTCTTTTCTGTTTGTCTTCTCTCAAAAGAAAAATATAAACCGTTGTTCAGATGAATGTTTTTATGCGTCTTACTTTCATATGATTTGTATCTCGATTATAGACAATCGGTTAATTATCATTGTATTCATTGAAACTATTACTAGAAGTTTTGTTAATTCATCTTCGAAGTTATTTTTTAAGCTTCTTCAAAAATATTCGTTCATAATCATCGAATCAATACCAATATTAAATTTATAATCATCTCGAATTCGATAAGGATGCAAAGTTAGAGTTGTAACTTGTGTAGTTTATGATTCGTCAAAACATCGTCGTAAGCAGGTAAGCTAACTTTTTGTTTAACATAGTTCAACAAGTTGTTTATATTGACTCAATTAAATTCGGATTGATGAATATCTTGCGCAACAGATTTGCTGTGGAAGAATTATCCGTATTATCACACTGTCAATCTTTCTAAAAATCATTGCTTCAACGTAAAACAGATATTTCAAAGTTCTTTATTTACATAAATACTCTTATCAGTAGTTACCCCTTCTAATATTCAAACACTAGCAATTGTTTTGATTTTAGGGTGTATATGCCGGTGAGCAGAAGATTCATATCCACACCCAATTCGTATTCAACACAAATCAGTGCAAACGTTTTTAAACTAATCAATTTTTTTCAATGTTATTTGACATAAAAGCAAGTTTCATGTTTTTTTTTGGCAAGCGCTAATGCTTCGGTTTTTCGAACAACACGAAATTTTAGGACTAGACATTCTTTTATTTGTAGTTGGTATGCTATTGAATGTACCTGTTATGCTTGATGGCGCTGAGCTATATAATCTAGATGGCACATTTTCAATCACGTCAATGAACTTATTCATTCATCTCATTGGCGAATATTGGCGATCTTCTTTTTCTGCATATGTCATGCTCATCTTTTTCTCTCTTCTAGAGTATAAATAAGCCAAGGCTTTTCAAAGTATTTCAATGGAACATAATGATATGGAAGAAAATCTATTTAGACTTATTTTTCGAATCGATGATACAAATAATAAATAGGAGAAAGAAGGTCTAATTGCTGCTGACTTCGTGATTAACAATGACACTGAAATTTCTTTGTTTCAACATCTGACGAAATTGGTAAGTTTCTACCGTAGTAAGTCAGCGATTGAATACAGCAAAGATATATAATCTTATTGACGGTTTGGAACATTTATTGATTAAAAGATGTTAGAGTATTCAGATTGATAAAAAGATAGAGATCAAAGACGTCCTCATACAATGCACTTCAATAAACAATCTCGAAAGATGATAAAGAATTTTTATGACACGTATAAACACAATAGTTTTGCATTTCGTGAGAGATTTCAACGTATTAACGTTTCATGTAGGTATTTTTGGTTATAACATGTTTCCTTGAGGATCGTAGTACTCTTAGTTTCCAAACTGTACTTTATTTTTTAAGAAAATATATTTATCTTAACAGATGAACTGAATATGTTAAACACGCGATTTGGAGTATACTTTGCCGATGTTATAGAAAATGCTGTGAAAGCAATTGAATCCAAATTATTATGTACAGGGTTGTGCATAACCTTTTGCTAGGGGGGTAGCGTCATTATTTCAAGTTGAATACCTAATGAATTTTATACCAAATTAAAGAGCGTCGAAAACTGGATTTATTAGTA
>CAJNSZ010000461.1:0-12685 GCA_905329745.1 Rotaria sp. Silwood2
TTTTCTCTCCCCCCCCCCATTTTTATCCACAAGCAGAATAAAAATGTTCTTTTTTTGGGAACAAATGTTTTTTTTTGACATTTCTCAATAGCAGAACTCTGTTGAGGGTATGAGAGTGACCGAAGTACAGAAGTACGCTTGTTCCCCCTTGTCAGAGGATCAACCTATAGAGCGCCGGAGATAAAAAAATCTTTTTCGATTTTATTACCTCACATATTAGGTCTAATCAAGCCAGAGTCAAATCCAAAATATTGGGTTATTTGGTTTTACCTGCGGAAAAACTTGTCAGTGCAGTCTCAAATGTCTCGAATAACAACGAACCAGAAATCTAAATTCTCACGAAAACATAGAATAGAACATATTATAGATGATATCAGTCTGAATGTTAGGTTGGCGGTAATGGTCCGAGTATATTAGACCAGATCGACCAATCTAAAATCCATACCGATACCGACACTGGCTCCATTTCCGGAAAACATTTGAATATTTCAATCGAATAATTAAATTTCAGTTTCAGGTTTGATCTTTATAACTTCTTTTGTACTGATGTGTCGTTATTAAGAAAACTGTTCGTAATAACGATGCAGTGATGTAATTATCTTTGACCGTTAGTTTTTCGGTTACTCTGATTTCTAGAGAAAGTTCACTGTGATATTAATTCAAACAGCACACTTCACGAATTACCTACCCAGGACGAACAATCCGACAGTTGGATCTCGTCAGGTCCTATCGGAAAAACAATTGGATTCCGACAGAAAGTTGTCGGATATCGAAATTTCGGCATTCCAACACGGATTCTGGTCATTCCAACATCCGACGAATTCCCATCGGATCCAATGGAGTGAGTTCGACCTGGGTATACATAAAACTCTTTTCTGTTAAAGTTTAAATAGTCGTGTGCTGACACAATCAGTATAAGTCACTTATGTTCATCGTTATTAGCAAAGCTTTTTCTGAGAATAATAATAACGTCCCATAGGCTTATCGCCCGTTGGGGACGGCCGCGGTTATTATTAATAGTTTCCACATGCAGCCGGGTTCTTTCGTCTTTTTCTTTTTACAGACGGCGGTGTCTGCACCCTCTTCCGTCCAACATACTGGCTAAATATATAGTCAGTATGAATGACTGATGTGGAATGAGTCATTAGAGACAACTTAGCCGTTAGTGACTTGTCCAGAGTCATTCCATGGGTGATGTTACTGAGGTTTGAACACAGTACTTTGTGGGTGCGTGCCGAACAATGTAACCACTCAACCATGGCGGCTAGTTTTTCTAATAAAAGATAACAAATGAGAGAGAAAATTCCTATCTCTTAATTGGAAAATCACATTAAGCATCATTTTTACAAAATTTATACTTCAGCTACGCTGCAAATATGAAAAATGAAGATGTTTCAATCACGATGATTCATGTTCGATCTTCATTCATCTGTTTCAATCGATTCTTATTTGAAAAGACTAGTAGATTATTTTAACGGTTTGAAAAGACACATATGGATGTGGATGTGTATGAAGAGAAGACCCACACCTCAAAAGAGATTTTTATGTCGAGATAACTTCATTTTTATTATCGTTTCTATATATCTAATCATTAGCATATTTATTATGTTCATGGTCTCTCTTTAACATGATTTGTTCTTTCCTAGTCGCTATATTTGAATAAATCTGATTGGTTCATTCGTATTGGTCGATAGTAGCCTTTTACAGGTGGCACAATGATGATTCATATAACTGTCAATAATCATGAATCATTTGAAACACTTGCTGATTTTTTCAAACGCCATTGCAACTGTTATGATATATATATAGTAGTTATTAGTTTAGTCTTGTATTTTCTTTTGCATATATGAATATTGATATATCACAGAGTATAATTATGTTAAAAAAGAAGGAATTTTTCCTAGAATGACATTCTTTTTCTATAAGAGAATTTCAATTAAATCATTTAATCTTTGTTTTAGTTGATTTTGTATTTGAAAAAAGAAGAAATTGTAAAGAAATATATTATATTCTTATTCTTTATAGATCTATTTAAATAATCAATGATGCCATTGACTGAAAGAATCAAACAATCGTATCACAAAATGGCTGATCCATTAAAAAGGTAATTATTTTCTACGTCAAATCGATTTCTAATCATTTGTTTTTATACTTTTAATCATAAATCATTTTGATGAAGAGAAAATAAAAAATGACTACATCCATTGTTTTTTCTTCAAAACAAAAATTATCGATTGTTGTTTTCTACAATATTCGTCATACTAAAAAATATCTCTTAGGATCCTATTCAAGATCATTTTATATAAAATAATAATACAAATGATTGCTTTCATTCAAATAATCAATTTAGTTAAAGGTGTTCTCTTCCTCTTTTAAAGTACATCTGATTCTCGTCGACAGTACAATCGATCAGGCTCATCACTTCGACTTGAAACTTTATTTATAGAGAGATATTAACAAGAATAATTTATGACGAATATTTAAGATCTTTTTATTGTTTCTATTGCGAAATCTGTCGTTGTACATATACTATCATAGCCGTACCTTAGCAAAGGAATAACCAAAAAGATCTGAAGCTTTCATAATAAACTATTCTCATTGAAGGATGTATGAAAGCAAAGTTTCAAATCAAAATTCAGTTTTCTTTGTATTCTGGAGAGAGAGTCTATGGTATTGACGCAAAAAATATCATAGTAATTCATTACTTCTATAGCAATAAACTAAGAATCCGAACTCTTTTCAGGCTATTCATAACTCATCCCAATGTACATAATCTCGACTTAAAAGTGATATATCAGTTAGAGAACTTTTCTCATGAGTACAGATGTGCAAAACAGGATAAGGATAAGAAAATTTTTCACAATCAGGTTACACAATGGGAAATAAATTTAACCTGTACACTTGTACTTATGTGAGCTAAAACATTGGATTAAACTAGTTGACTCATTGGCAATTATGTCTATCCGACCCTATTTGTCATAATCAAACAATGATATGATGTGATACATCATCATCATTTATATGAATCATTTACATGTGACGAATAATTTAATGAATAAACGTAATAGTTTTTATTGCTTTACGTATTTATGAAAAATACAGCGATCGATAATGTAGATTTTTTGTTCATTTTATTTATATTAGGGTTTTTTTATATAGATATTTACGACGCAAATCGATAATGCCACTAGAAAAAGTAACACCTAATCAAGCACTTGAATGGTGTCAAAATTTTCTTCGTGGTGCTTGGTCAACAATTACTGTTGAAGAAATGAATATGAAACGCATTCAGTAAATGATTTTTATAAAAATTATAACTATTGATTAAGAAATAATTTCATTTTTTTAAAAAAAAATTAGTGGTGGTCTATCGAATTATCTCTATTGTTGTTCATTACCTGATCATGTTGAATTACAAGGTGATGAACCTCGAAAAGTACTATTAAGGTATTTAATACAAATGTATAAAAATAATTTTCACTATTTTTTTTTATTATGAAAAAAAAAACAAATTAAAGAATTTACGGTGAATCTCATCAAAAACATCGTGGTACTCTTTTGGTTGATAGTGTTGTATGTACATTATTATCTGAAAGAAAATTAGGTCCACATGTTCATGGTATATTTCCTGAAGGACGTCTTGAAGAATTTGTTGAAGTAAGTTAATACATATAATATAGACAAGATCTTCACAGTAAAACCATCTGTAATATAGAAGGCTTATTTTATATGTCTTAATAAGTCGAAATATTGATTGTAAAATTTTAATTACATGAAGATTAACACAATAGAATAAGTACCCATGTGATTCAAAGCGGACACTATTCGGTATAATGTGTATATATATCGACAATCAACTGGCATGAGTTTGATACTTAAACGGTTGGATATCTTCTCAACGCCATTTTTTCGCATTATACCGGTGCAACTACGAACCAACGTACAACATGGGTACTCAGGTTATTCTTTATTTCAATTAACAGTAGTACATCAAATCTTTCATACATGGTTAATAGTTTTCTAGTAACATAGATGAAACAGATAACATTATAGTTTAGCTTTCATATTAAAAAAAAATAGTGATGTATAATTACTGATTAATTTGAAATAAATATTGCGACTCTCTCTTGTCCATTATGACAGACCTTAGCTACCGAGAGTAACAGACGATGTTAGACTCTTTTCACAGAGTCAATCAGTGATGAAAGAAAAGCACTGAACGACAATACTTAGACAATTCTAGAACATTACAAAGTTTTTACGAAATAGTTAGTGTTGCATTGATTTTGCATTGTTATAATATGATTGAGATACATAATAGTGTATTGATGATATTTGCTCTAGATGTACAATAGGCTTATTTGCTCGTTAAATCAATGGTTAGAATAATAATTACAATGGTAAATGAAGAAAAACAGTCTGCACGAGATTTTTCATTTTACGTATTTTATATTAGTGTAACGAGGCTAAAGTATACAAATGAGTTCAATATTTTAACTCCAAAAGGGTTGTATTAACAAGCTTTTTCTAGTATGTTTACTTCTATAACTCTGCATTGATGTATCATTCTATAAGAATGACAATTATTCTATTAGTTTTTCATACAGAAACGACTTGACTGAGGGCAATATCTTTAATCATATCAGTTCTGTTTCGTATAATCAAACAAATGTAATCATTATAGCAAGAACAACATATAATTAGGCATACAACGAAGACGTAAACAAAAATCTCGAAAATAATTGACATTTATATTTGACAATTAATTTCCATAACAGTACTAATGCAAAAAAGCGATTATAAATTTTACGATGACATTTGATCTTAGAAACTCTAACGAACAAATACCAACTTTATCTCTATTACATTTTAGTATAAACATTAATGAGATATTTCTAAGTTCTTTTCTCATCGTTTAATTTCATTATCTTTTTACTAACATCTATAGCAAAAAAAGATTTAGAATGTATTTATTTTTGAAAGTTTTCGAAACAAAACTTATTTTTAAATATTTTATTAATTAGGCTGAATCATTACTTGTATCCGAAATTCGTGATCCAAAAATTTCACAAAAAATCAGTCGATTACTTAGTGAAATTCATCAACTTGATATGCCAATAGTTAAAGAACCGATTTGGTTATATCATACGATTCAACAGTAAATTAATATATTTTTTAATGTGTTGTTTTGTTTTTTTATTAATACGAAAATTGTTTTAGGTTTCTATCGGATTTACCAACAGATATACATAAATTTGAAATCGAAGAAGATCGAGCAATATTTCAAGAACTTCGATCTGTATGTCATTTTACAGAAGAATTCGAAGAATTAAAGTAATTTAAATTTTTTAATACAAGATATCCCAAGAATCAACTAATTCTTTTTTTTCATGACGATAGAGGAAATTTATATAGATTATTCAACATTGATAAGAAAGTACTACATTTGAAAACTGTATATTTCAAAAATTCTGAAATCTTCTACATACGCTAGTCTACATGAGAGCTATGTGTAAGTTAAGTTTCAGGTCAGAATTCAATTGAAAATATGGAGCCCTATTGAACGGAATAGCACAACCGAGCTTCTATGGGTTTTCGAAATTTTTCGGACTTATTTTTTACTCTTTCAAACTTTCTAAATCTACAAAAGCTCGCTTAACAAGCAACAAAGGCATGAGTGGGACCATTCATTTCTTTGTATCGACTCTAGTTCTGACAGAACTTGCATCTAGACTATCTCGTCCATATCTATTGAGAATTCTTCTTTTGATAAGTGAATTTTGGGATGCTTGGTATATTGTGTTTGTTTGTTTTTTTCTGTTTAGAAAAATTTTAGCAACTGTTCAGAGTCCTGTATGTTTTACTCATAATGATTTTCAACCAGGAAATATTCTTCGTATAAAATCTGAACCAGAAAGTTTTACAGTTATTGATTTTGAATATTGTTCATATAATTATCGGTAAGAAAAAAAAGAAAAATCGAAACTAAAAATAAAAAAACGATTTTTATTTATAGTGGATTTGATATTGGAAATCATTTTTGTGAATTTATGTTCGATTATAAATCATCAAAAGAATGGCCTTTCTTTAATGTTGATTTTTCTTCTTATCCAAATAAAATTCAACAAGTAAAATTTTCTTAATTTCTTAATCTAAATATAAATAATTAGTTTTATATAGATTAATTTTCTATCATCATATGTTGATGTAATAATTTCCACACAAAATCAATCTGTTTGTCAAACAAATGGAATAACTAATGAAGCAGTATCATCAATAAATAATACTAATCGAGAAGAATTAATAAATCAATTAATAAAAGAAGCTAATTATTTTGCATTAGCTTCACATTTTTTTTGGACATTATGGTCTATTAATATGGCAACATCAACTGCAATTAAATTTGGTTACATGGTATGAAAGTATAATATTAAAATAATAGCAAAAATTTACTTTATTGTTTTCTGAAATATTTAGGAATATGCTCGAGCTCGTCTTACAGCATATTATTTAACACGTAATCTACTTCTTGATACTAATGAAATACCACCGCGTTTTAATGAAGATATACTTCGATCAGAAAAAAATCCATTTAAAAACTCATATACAAAGGCAGATAATGAACAATCATCTAATTGATTTATTTTTTCTCGTATAATTTTCATGCTAAGTCTCAGCTTTTGTTATTTGCATTTGTTTGTTATTCTATACTAACTTTTCACATTGAAACTTTTGCTTTTATTTGTTTATTTTTCGTTTTTTTTTTTTATTAAACTGGCTATTTTAATTAAGTTTTTCTTAACATATTGAGTACTTCACTTATTTTTTTCTTTTATTTTCAGTATTCAATAGAATATAGAAGTTTTATGATGGTAATTTTGAATAACTTATATACTATAGTCTGGCCATGAAAACAAAAAGATGAGTGTTTATAGATGTATATATGTATATGGCCCTGACTGACTATCATCAAAACAATAAATAATGGCCTTTATAGATAGCAATAGCGTTGTAATATCGTCTGTCCTTCTTTCCTTTCTCCTCTGTTGATGTCATTAACTTGTTCTTTATACATAGGAGTTTTATTACAAGGTACTCGTTTACAAGCAGTACATGTTTACAACTGTGACAAGAAATATTATTCTCATTAGTAGAGCGTGTAGAACATTTACAAAATAATAAAAAGTTTGACAAATTATCTATGACGTATTCATTTTTTTCTCCTTCACATTTATATCAAAACATAGACAAAAAACTATGACCCAAATCAAAGTAATTTTGTATATTCAATTGATTGACAATTTCATTGGTGATGGTTCCACTATCAATTCTTTTCTGTCTATTGTATCATCTGGTATGAAACTCAATGTTACAAATGTATTAAGTTCAAAAAAGAAAAATTTTCTGCTTATATTATTTTTTAATCAAACATTGTAATTATGATAGGCTTCTTTTTTTCTCTCCTGAAATCTTTTCTTTTCTTTTTGTTTTATACTTGTTGTTGTCAAAGAGCCACAAATGAGAAGAAGGCAAAAAAAAATTGCTTATTACTATATTATAACTGCATAGTTTTATTTTTCTTTGTGCATATTTATTTGTCTATTTGTCTTTATACATGTCCTTTCTTTTGACACAAAAGAAAAAGGATTGTGCATGTGTATTGATGTCTAGATATGTATTTTTCTTATTTATTCAACTTATGAATGATTATTACCTGTATATAACTCCTAGAATGATCTCACATCAATCAATTTTCTCTCTTCATGTAAGGTAGCATTCCGACCTTAGCCTTATCACGTACAGATGTTTATCTTCTTTTTTGATATTGTTATTATGATTTACATATGAGTTTAATATGCATGGTTGTGCATCGTTGAACGAACTGACTTTTCCATTCCGATTGGAATAGATACTTATCTATTACTTCTATGGATATATGATAAAAGCAGTAGTAAAAACAATCACTTTCATTGTCTTTAGTTTTGTCATTAGCGTACATATTCGGTTCATAGAAAATGGTAATACCGAATACGATCATTTTAGATTTTCATCTTATATCAATTTATTTTGATTGTTATCTGTAAATGAGTTTTGAAATAAATTAAGTATTTCCTTTCTTTTTAGATTTTTTTTTTGTTTTCATTCGATAATGGAAGTTAATGAACGATCTATAACAGATTCTGATGCAGAAAATAAAGTAATTTTTTTAAAATTAATTTTATTAAAATTTATAATTTTTAAATATTTATTAAAGATTCTTTTGGAACCCTATGAATATATACGTACAATACCTGGTAAACAAATTCGACCAAAATTAATTAAAGTAAAGAAACAAAACCAATCCATTGTTGTTTTTCTTTATGCTGTGTTTTTTTTTAATTAATAGGCCTTCAATTTTTGGCTAAATATACCTGATGATAAACTTATTGTAATTGGTGATCTTATTGAAATGCTTCATAATGCATCTTTACTTATTGATGATATTCAAGATAATTCTAAATTACGTCGTGGTGTGCCAGTTGCTCATAATATTTATGGCGTACCATTAACCATAAATGCTGCTAATTATATTTATTTCTTAGCTATGCAACAAGCTCTTACATTACGACATCCTGATGTTACACAAATATTTGTTGGTTTGTTTTTTTAAAAAATCATTCTTGATATAGAATTATAAGAAAAATAAACAATTTCTTTTTTTTTTTTCTCTCTGTCTCTAGAACAAATGCTAAATTTACATCATGGACAAGGTATGGAAATATGGTGGCGCGATAATTTTGTATCACCATCGGAAGATGAATATCGTCAAATGGTTTTAAAAAAATGTGGTGGTCTATTTAATTTAGGTGTACGTCTTATGCAATTATTTTCATCAATTGAAATACGTCATAAATATAAATTTGATAGATTATGTCATTTATTATCTTTATTTTTTCAAATACGTGATGATTATTGTAATTTAATATCAAAAGAATATACAAATAATAAATCATATTGTGAAGATTTAACAGAAGGAAAATTTTCATTTCCTATTTTACATGCTGTTAATACACATGATAGAGATACACGTATTATACATATACTTAAACAACGTACACAAGATATTGATTTAAAACGTTATTGTATACAATTATTATATGAATTTGGTTCTATTGAATATACACGTCAAACATGTAAGGATTTAGCAAAACAAGTATTTGATGAAATTCATATACTTGGTGGAAATAATTATTTAGAAAATATTATTCAAAATTTAATGGAAGTATTTCATAATGATGATGATAGTGAAAATGAACAAGATATTGAAAGTGGTAATAAATATGTTATTAATCAAAACGATGAAGATAATCAACAACAATATGAACAAAATAATAGAAGTCATAAGAAGATTATGACGTATAATGATGGACAATATCAAATGTAATTGTCTATTAGTTATTGACTACACAAAAAATAATGTATCTCATAGTGAAATAGGTGCTACTGATTTTCGCTAGTCATCTTGTTCTTTCATGTATTTCTTTTTGATTTCGTTTTGTTAATAGTTGATCTAATGTATCTTTTTCCTATACAACTTTATTGAAGAATAACGAAGACACATTAGAATTTCAAAACAAGAAAAATAATCGATTGAAATATTCATGATATTATATATTACCAGTGATTATTATGAAAATTTATTTATATTCAATCCATAAAAATCAACATTTGGAAAATTATAATTGGATATTTTAAGTTTTTTTTTTTTTGTCTAAATGAAGGTACATCTACATTTATCGGGTTTCTCTTTCACTGTTATTTTTACTTCTACTGTCTTTGTGTGTGTGCGTGTTTGATGACAGGTTTTTACTTTCTTTTTATTTTATTTGACTAGTTTATGTCCTTGTACTAGGTCAATATAAGAAACGTGAGTGTGTATACAAGAATGATTTCGTTTTTTCAGTTCGTTTTTTTTCTTCTTCTAAACTATTGAGTAGTTTTAACTTTCATGTCGACCAAATTTGTTGTTAATATTGATTGATCTGGATTTTTTTAACAAGAGAAATAAATATCTTTATCTAATATAAATCATATTTTTATTTTTATTTTTTTTTTAATAAAATAAATAATTAGTTTCAATAATCTTTGTCTATATTTTTTTATTAGGAAAGTTTGAGAGAATTTTAACAAAAGTAAAATATATATAAATCTCTCGTTAAACAACAATAAATGTCATAGAATAATAAATGATACTTTAAAAAAGATAGGTAATATTACGAGATTAAAATTCTATTTGAAGATCAAGGTGAATTTTTTTCCTTGAATCAACCAAACTTTTTTCTGTAGATGGTATTTGGATCAATGAAGAAGAATAAGAAAAATATTGTTTAATCACTTTTTGTTGATAACAATTCGACATATGAACACAAATCAAATTCACATCGTCTTTCATTTGATTAATAATTAATATTCAGATTTTTCGAAGAAATTCTCTTTTTTCTCATCAAATCTTATGAGAGAACCCACTTCGACTGATAATCTCCATTATAGCATAGATGAAAATCATAAAATGATTGGTGCTGTTAGACTTTTCTTCTCGAGTTATGATCATTTGATTGAATTCTCAGCCTATTAAAGAATATTACGAGAAAAATGTTAACAAGAAGTTTCGACCTGAAACTCTTCCCAACAATAGCTGTTCATTACCCTTTTGATATCCTAAAAGATTCAATTCAAATGGATGATTTCTTCTCAAAATATCCTATGCCTAAAAGCTGAACTTTTCTTGTTGAGCTCTAGTGTGAAAGTAGCACTTTTTTTTCGAAAACGTCTTATCTCAGAAGGGCAGCATCCATTTGATCTGAAACTTTTAGAATATCATAAAAACTATGAAAAATATTATTAGAAAGAGCTTTAGGTCAAAATTCCTTGTTGTGGTTTTTCTCGTCGTATCCTTTAATAGACTGAAAGTTCAGTCAAATGGCCATAACTCGAGAAGAAAGGCCTAATAGTGTGAATTATTTCAGGAATTTTATCTCTATGTGAGTCCTACCTATGAGTTGAGCTGACATTTTATCTATAGCTACGTCTTAGACTCAGTAGAAAAGAGCTAAAGTTTGAATCAAAATGAACATATCCTTGCTAAGATATTTCGATATTAACGAAAATGTCGATTTTGGACTGTGTTTCAAACGAAGTACGTTTCTGTGAAAAAGTAATATCTCAATAAGGATACCTCTCTGTCATAATTCATTCAACGACTATATGCTTATGAAACAAAAGTTGAGTATATTGTTCATAAGTCAACAAGCAAAGATCTAAAAACCAAACCAAAACAGACTTTTTCACTACTGATCTTTCAAAGTTTCAAATCTTTTTTTTTGTACTGAGACAATATTCATTTGATAAGAGCTATAGTCATGTGAACAATCAAAATTCTTATTAAGATTAATTGATTGCACAACTAGAATTTCGTTTCTGAAAAAATATATATATGAATAGAATTTGTTTTGACACATGAGAAAATTTCGGATATGGAACAATTCTCCCAATTAACTAATCTCATTGAAAACTTTATTGATGGAAAATTTGCAGTTGAAAATCAACTTTTCACAATCGAAAAATGTTTTTAAAATCTGGAAAGATTCTTTCATCATCTTAATTTGTTCTTGAACGTTCAAATCCTCTCCATGAGTGAGCAACCGATGACTGATCGTAGCGTAATATTTTTCTCATTCTTTTTTAGTATTATCGAACTAAATTGAATTATACCTTACTCATTTAATTATGGATGCTGATGCACAATTTTTAAACGATTTTCAAACAGCAGTTTTACCATTTGAACAATGGACACATGCAGCTCATATTCGTATGGCTTACTTAGTTTGTAAATCATCGAATAATTTCGAAGAAGCTTTATTGAAAATTCGACAAGGTATACAAAAATTTAATGGACTTCATGCATCGAAACTTACTGTTGGTTTTCACGAAACAATGACACAATTTTGGGCGACAGTTATTTGGAATGCAACACAAAAATGTGATTCATCTGTATCGAATTTTAATGATTTCATTGATCGAAACGGTTATTTATTAGATTCTTCATTATGGAAACAATATTATTCACCGACGCTTATGTTTTCACCAGATGCGAAACGTGATTTTGTATCTCCTGATTTGAAACCAATTTCAGTTGATATTTCACAAAATACAAGTTAAATATCAATAACATCTAATTAACATTGTATGACACATATGATTTTCCAAATGAAATGATGAATGATAGTTAATAATAAAAGCCTTTCGATTTTTTTTCCTTACTATAAAAAAAAAAAGACTTATCGATATATGAAAATTTGGTTAAAATCAACTGACTATCCATATGAATTTAAATAATACTAAAAGGCTACAAATTATTTGCTCAGTAAAAATATTGAAATGCTAAGTAGATTAGTGCTAAGTAAACTGTGTGATTGCTCAGTAAAAAAATTGAATGCTAGGTAAAAAATTGGATGCTCAGTAAATAATTTGTTTCTCAGTAGAAAAAATATTCACTAAGTTAAAAAAATAAATCCTAGGTAAATAATTTTTTTGTTAAGTTAATAAATTGGAATTACAGTAAAAAAAATCAAAATATTAAGTAAAATATAAATTATCACTAAGTAATTTCGAATAAAACAATGTTCGAATATCTAAGATAAAAAAA
>CAJNSZ010000461.1:12737-40925 GCA_905329745.1 Rotaria sp. Silwood2
TACGCGCCGTTAGTCTGAAGACTAACTTGTATTAGGATATTGACCGACAGGTTTGGATTGACCAGCTACTTAGTTCATGTGTAAATAACGCAAAAAGTATTCTTGAATTTTGTCAACAAGTAAAAAAAAAAAAATCTATTGTAGAATTCAAAGAAAATAACATATTCTTATTTAGGCTTATCCATCACTTCATATTGGTAATATTATTCGATTAGATGCTATATTAACATTTGAAAATTGGTGTGAATTAATATCACCAATTGATAAAAATGGTGATAATATTCATCGTTGTAAACAAGGTAGTGGTACTGAAGAAATGGTACAACCATTTCGTTGTTTATATAAAAATTCAAAACGTGAAGAAATTATTTTGCCAACAATTGATTGTTCAATTCATAGTATTATTGGTACAGGTGAATGTTTACGTGCTGAAAAATGGCAACAATTAGCTTCAATTGAATGTGCTAATAAAAGTATGAATTTAAATAATTCCATAATGACACTTGATTGGTGTGATCTATCATCATTTCGTGGTATTGAATTTGTTTGTTGTCCAACAAATAGAATTGATGATAATGATTATGAAACAAGTCTTGATGAACAAGATAATAATCTTATAGAAGATAATCCAATTCAAGAACCTATACAATCATCACATCGTCGAATTATAGCTATGACAATTGCAACACGTAAAACAAAAATTCTAAGAAGAATTTATATAAATATTTTTTTTATCTAGGTGAACCAAGTTGGATGGAAGATTATCGTCGATGGAATACAGATTCTGCATATTTTGCTGGTAATTTATATCAGTTATTTCTTTGCTTTTGCTTTTATTGCATCGTTTGTTTTATTTAAAAATATAGATGATGAAGATACTAATGATTATCAACCATCACCTATTCCAAAATCTAATGAAAATCAACGATTTTCAAAAGATAAAGAAGAATTTAAAAGAAAATATAAAGAACAAATTGATCAAGTATGATATCAATATTAAATATTGACTTTTTCTTTTTGTTAAAAATCTTAATTACATTTTAGTTAAAATCTCGTTGGCAAATACGTCAAAATGAAATTCAATTATTAGTTAATCGTAATGTAACTGAAGCACAAAAACAATATGAAATAAGTGAAATTCAATTTCGACAAGAATATGAAATTTTAAAAAAATCAGCTAGTCGAGAACGAACACGTATGAATGAATTACATGAAATACATTTAGATTCTGTACTTAATCAACTTAAAACTGAAGCAAATAAAAAACTACTTGATATATGGAATGAAAAACCACTTAAGGTATTAATAATATACACAAAAATATTATTAACTGTTGATTATTACGTCATCATTTACATATTCATCAACAGTTTGCTTATCTATCTATCAGAAAGATACATAAAAAAAAGGTCGATTGTATCTGTCTTATGTATATGTGAATATTTGACAAGCGAGTGAAAGAAAGAAACATATGTTTATGAAACAGGGATAGATTATTAATGGTGATAGTGTTCATACTTGAGAATAGAAAAAAGGTTACTTATTAAGTGCGTAAATGAGCAAATATGACAGAACGGAAGAGAAAAAAAAATGCGAACGTGTTTGTTGAACTGAATATCCGTTATGAAGTATACGTACTTGAGAATATGATACTTGTCGAGTTGCTTTTTGCAACCTTTCTATTCATTGGAGCGATAAAAAAATTAATTTGTTCTATTCACATAGCAATCAACGAAGAAAAAAAAAGAAGATATTTTTTGCCTTTTTGTTTTTGGAATATTTTTTAAAAATTTAATTTTTTATTTATCAATTGCAGACAGAAAATGTTGAAAAAGCACTTTATAATTATCTTCAAATTTTGTTACGTGATCGTATACATCTTGTTAATCGTTATGAACGTTTACGTGCTGTTGATCCTGAACAAGCCGAACGTAAACGAATGTCTATTCATGAACGATTGCGTTTAATTGTTGATCGAATCAATGATGCATTAAACCAACTTCGATTATATCCGAATCTTCAATCAAAAATTCAACCTCGACTTGGTAAGAAAATAAAATCATTCTAAATCTGTCATAAAACATCTGAATATGTGTCATTTGAAGTAAAACGAGACATGTTCATCTTTCATTTAACAAAGATTATTTTTCTCAATTAAGTCTTATAGTATAAGAGAAATTCAGAATAGAGTCTACAGTCTAAGCTGTATCTTGGATATAAATTTTCAGCAAGATCGAACTCTAAAAATCAATTTTCGAGAGATTCTATCAGGTTCTGAAACAAAAATTTTTGTCTTATTATCATTATCTAGAAATTTTGAAGAAAGATTTTTATCATTCGTATGTCCATATTGTGTGTCACGTCACTAACGAATGATTGTATGCATATGTTTTTATTTTAGATACTCTCTTCTTTGAATATGATGAAGTTAATCAAGCAGCTGAAAAATTATTAATTGATTATACAGCTACATCATCAACAACGCCTGTAACATCAACAACAAAGAAGCATCGTATTTTACCATTAGGTCGTGATGAAAATAAAATCTATCCATTTTCAACTTCTTCAACAACAAATTCTTATGATAATAATGATGAGTATGATTATGCTACGAATGATGAATACGATGAAGAAGATGATGAAACAGATAAAAAGTCTTCTATACCTCCAACAACTACTGGTATTGATATTATAAATTATGATCAAATTGATGCTGGTGATAGTGATTGGGATATAAATAATGATGATACTGAATCAGTATTTGATATTAAAATTGATGATCAAAATCAACAAGCATTTATTAATGAAGTAGAATTTAAAGAAAAAAAAAATCTTATTTTTATTTTTTATTTTTTCTAGAACGATATTCGTACATTAATGCCAGCGAAACGTATTCCACGTAATATATTAATAACATATCTTCCATATGTATTTGGATGTTTACTTATTTTATGTATGATTATTGGCATATTTATCTTTCGTTTTATTAAACAAAATCATTCATATGGAAATAAATATGAAAAAAAATATGTTTTTACTGAAGTTGAGTCATATACACCAGAAGAAAAAACTTTACATACACTACAAATGAATGGTTATGAAAATCCAACATATAAATTTTTTGAAAGTCAAACACCAAAATGTTAAAAATTCTTTTTGTCTCCATATTGTCATCGATGTTGTTTTTTCTTCTTCTCAGGGTTTATTTGTATACTCATTTATTCATATATATTATATATAAATGTATATGTAGAGATTCTCTCTTCGGCTATTGACACAGATAACCTACAATATTCGCATTTTTCTCTCTCTCTCCTTTTTTTTGGTAGATTGCACGATTCTATGGTTTGTTTGTTTGTTTTTTTTTTGATCTCTTGTAATATACAGATGACACGTATCTCAACCTTTTGTGTGCCTGTAATTAATTGTCGTAGTTTTTCTTTCCTAATAAATTATTAAAAAAAAAACAATATGTAGTATCTTGATTAATCAATGAATATAGATACAAATAGAAAGTTGTTTTTTTTGGTTAATTATCGAGTCTAATTGTGTCCTTGGTTTTCTTCTAGACGTATTTAACATGTGTAGAAGAGATAAGAGTATTGTTTACATTTGATATTTGTCTACTTAGAATTGTAAATGGAATGATGAATTCGATATTTTATTAACGAGGACGATCATGATTGAGAGATACTTTTCGTTCATTTTTGTTGAAGAAAAAAAAAAATTCCGGAAGGAAAGAATAATCGCTTCTTGATCTTTTTTTTTTATATCAGCCACTATCGGAAATCAATGAAAAGACAATGTTTAATCTCTAATAGTGAATGCGAACGTAAATAGTTGATTTATGAATCAACCAAATAACTTTGCTTTATTTCAGGATAATAGAATTATTAATCTAGCTATCCGTATTTGCGAGAATACAAGTTCTGCGTTGGTCAAAATCAACGAATGATGCAACTGTGACGAATGTAGGATTGATGAAATTTAATCAACAATGATTTTTAAAAAAAGGCACACTATGTATCTTGATTCAGTACATCTCGGAATCTATATTAAGTAGAACAAACCATAGGAGAATAGTAGTTCCCAATGGGAATGATATTTACAATGAATTATTCAAGTAAGATGACTGACTGACTGACAGACAGACAGAACAATTGTATTTGTTTTAATCATCAATATTAATATACTTCAATCAATATTCCTATGTTTACAATTGAAATTCAAATATTTTTGATTTATTATACGAATAAATCATATTTAATTTAAAACAAAGATCTTTTTTGTATATCTCAAATTTTTTATGATATATTCGTAACACTTTTTTCTTTCTAAATGATAAAATACAAGTGATAGCATTGATTTATTTTCTATACAAAAGAAAAACTCAATGATGATAACAGATAAATAAGTTTGCATGATAAGATTTTTCCAATGGAAAACATTTTTTTTTCCTTTTATTATGACTAACTACATAACTTGATATCTATCCCATAAGGTTAATAAAGATCGTTAATTAAATTCAAGTCAAAGAATATTCATAACATGCAACCGTTAAATATATCATGTTCGAATTATTACTATCCTGTCAATATTCATTTCCGTTTTTTTTTGTTTATTGTCTTTTCATTTTGTTCTCTTTTGTATTCTAAATCACAAAGCATGCTATTATAGATCTGAATAAAGGGACTATGCTTATTCTGACACTGCTATTGTATACATACTTCTCTTTTTCTATCTATAGTGAACAATTGATTTATTGTTGATAAGAAGAATGAAAGAAACTCACTATGTTGACTAAAATTGAGCCCAGAACGAGACACAATAATTCGTTCTGTAGTCTTATCTACTTTTCCCTATGAGCCAAATGAATTGTTGATTAAAAATTGATGGTTGACCTATTCAGTTAAATCGAATAACATTTCTTCGATATTGAATTGAAAGTAAAGGTGCATCGAAGAATAAAAATAATAATCATAAGTTTACTGTAAAAAAGAAGATCTACTAACTCGTTTTATACTTAAGCCTTTGACGATGAAGTCCGTAAATTTACGTTTTCAAAAATTTAGATAGATATAGTAAAACAGATCATTTTCGATATTTGTTGTGTTCTAACATAGATATCACTGGTAACAGCATTGCATCTTTAAATTAAGGTTACATGTAAGAATTATGATTGCCAATAGCTTTCAAAGTATATCATTTGAACAATAGATTTTTACTTTGTTTGTTCTAAAAATAAGTCCATCGTTCAACGATTAAGTATGATGATTAACAGACGTAAAATAATAACTGGATGTGCGGATGCAATTACATCAGATATCGATTAAAAATCAATTCAAATCAATCAGATTATTTTAATCAATCGTATGCAAAATTTACTCTATTTCTCTGTAAGACTTCGGTATATATAAAGCGCTTTTGTAATTGTTAGGTTAACACGTTGTACTCATCCCATGTATATCTTCTACTCTTGAAAATAGTCAGTTTCATTGTATTATTACTTTTAGAAATCGATTAAATATGACTAAATCAAACTACAACCGAGAGATTTTCTAATAATTAATTTTCAATCCATTAACTGGATTTTTCTTGATTGAAACTTTAATCAATAAGAAAATTGAAGTTGAATTTTTGATTACAGCAAAAATAGCAACAGATATAATCTTTAGTAATCGAATTGAAATCCATCAAGTCGATTTTTGTTGACTGAGGTTTCAATCAATTAAAAAAGAAAAAAATCGATTGACTACATTTTCTTTTCAATCGATTTTAGGAATATAATAAATTTTAATACGATATGCTGCAAAAAGTGTGTGGCTGAGGAAAAAATTGAGATTTATGTATTGGTAATCAAAAATAATCCTAATTTTTATGGGAGTATGTTAACTGAGTTAGCACGTTTTCAAGTTATGAATAAACGAGAATAGCAACCTTCTTTACATCCTTTTTGTGCAGAAATGAAAGAAAATATTTCAGTATCGTCTCACTTACGATATTCGACGAAGTTAGGCACGAAAAACGATCTTTTCTCTAATTCTTTTAAAGTCATGATTAAGCAAAGTAACGATTCACTTTTTTCAATCCGATACGGAACTTTATTCATCAGAATTTTGCTCGATCACTCTTAAGATTCTGATAAATGTCTTCAATTTTATTGAGATGATCAGCAACCTCAGAATGACCATTGAGATAATGTTTCTCGAATTTTGAGTGCCTGTTAAAACAAGTCCTAGGCTTAACGATAAGTAAAGCTGAATTTCTTTGGCTAAAAATCCTGATGCCGTCGCTGACTGAAACTATCTATGACATTGATCTACCCAGTCAGACATGCGTTGAAAAAAACGGCGTTTTTACGCGTAAAAAGCGCACAGTTTTACGAAAAAAAAACCGTTTATTTTTCGACAAAGAAAGGTTTTTACAACGTTGACAGAGGCGGCGGAAGAATTTTTGTGAATGTTAGATCTAAGCTTCAGAGCATGGGACTCAAATGAAACTTATGGAGGATGATATTGGACTCAAATGATGAGGTTGTATGAAAAAAATTTTCCGATTGGAGTTTGCGAAAAAAAAAATTTTTTTCCTGAGCCTCACCTGGATTTTTCTCTTCCTGTTATTAGTGTTCCGTTTTTTAGAATTTAATAGTAAGCTACATCGAATTTCATCGATAGATTTCAAATTTCATCTAAAAATATGCATCCGTTCACGAGTTATAACGTTTTGAGGTTTTGCTAAAATTTCAGCAACATGTAGCAAATTTTTAAAACGTTATAACTCCTGAACGGTTGCATATTTTTAGATGAAATTTGAAATCTATCGATGAAATTCGATGTAGCTTACTATTAAATTCTAAAAAACGAAACATTAATAACAGGAAAAGAAAAATCTAGGTGAGGCTCAGGAAAAAGATTTTTTTTTTCGCAAACTCCAATCGGAAAATTTTTCTCATAAAACCTCATCATTTGAGTCCTATATCATCCTCCATAAATTTCATTTGGGTCCCATGCTCTGAAGCTTAGATCCAGCATTCACTAAATTCTTCCGCCGCCCCTCAACGTTGACACTCACCAGCTTGCTTCATTTTCCCCAAAAACGACTAATTTCGTAAAACGTAAAAATGTGCGCTTTTTACGCGTAAAAACGCCGTTTTTTTCAACGCATGTCTGACTGGGTACAGTATCGCAGTGTTATCGATGCTATTCAACGATAATTTATTCGAATTAGAAAATATACACATTTAAAATTCGTTTAATTGTATGCATTGTCATCTCTGCCGCGCTCTGAAAATTCTGTCTGTATTCGCGTACTAGGTCATTATCTCCTTCAGCAAATTTGATTGCCTGATCGTAATAGCACATTGCCAACCAGTAATGTTTCTTTCTATCATGAATTTCGCCAATATCATTCAGAAGTTGAGCGATAACATGCTGATCGACTTTGAAATTTTTTTCAAGCAAATGCATCCAAATATGCAATGCTTTGTCATATGAGCTGAGTGCTTGAGAAAAGGCTTTTTCTGATTCGTGTATTTGTCCAATACTATGATGGGCTAAGGCTGTTTGACTCAAAAAGTTATCATCCGTTGATGCCAATGATAAAATTTCAATGAAACATGCGAGTGCTGATTCATTCTGGTCGAGTTCCATGAGCGAACGACCTTTTTTGTACAGAGTTTCAATCATAACACTGCTGACTATAGAAGTTAATTGTATTTGTCGATAAGCATTGAGAGCATCGGAAAAATATTGAATAGCCTCTGAATGCTTTTCTGTCTGAGCATAGATACAACCAACGTTATAATAGGTCATTCCAATCGAAGTACTCTCTATTGGCAAAATTTTAATCGAGTCAAGAGATTTTTGACAATAGACCAATGCATTGGTATAATCTCGTTTATCTGCATAGGTAAGGATAAGATTGTTAAGTGTGGCTACCAAGTCTGGGTCGTCAAGTGATCTCAATTTAAGTGATAACTCGTGATAACGAATAGATTTGTCATACTTTTGTCGATGCCTATAGATACAAGCCATATTATTATAAACTTTAGCTTTATCTTCTGGAAACATTTTGAATTTTAGTGCTTGGAAATAGACATTCAATGCTTCGTTATCTTTCTCTATCGCTTGATAACTAGCACCCATACTCGCATATACACACGCTTGATCACCATGATTACCAGGTAAGACTTGAAGAGCCCGTCGAAAAAATTCAATGGCTTCTTTGTGCCTATTTTGTTTGTGTAAAAGTATACCGAGATTGTTCAAGATTGTACCTATGTCAGGATGATCGACTGGTAAATCGTGAAGAAGTAGTCGAAAATATCGTTCGGATCGATACAGATCACCCATATCACCTAGAAAAATCAAACTAAATTCACCATACACAATGACAAGAAAACTCACCAAGAAAACGTCCGAGAACCATTAGTGTTGATTGATTATCCATCTGTTCTTTCAAATAACGAATCATCGAACTCAATCGTTCATCTATTTCATCATTCCAAGTCAAATCCACATGCCAAACTCTGGTCTCTTTATTTTCGTTGATTTGATCAATTCGAAAAATGCTACCCATAGCTATGAGTGTTTCATTTTCGTCTGGCACTAAACTCATATGTCTAATATTGACTATCGGTAATTTACTATGTTCCAAATTGAGAATAAATCGAAAAATGACTGGAAACTCGTTCGGATTGGTATTTGAATTGCATCCGGCCAAGGTTGAAGCAACATCGGGTTCATAAGTTGTCGATAGAAAACTATTGAAAGCAATCAAATTTCTGTTTTTACTGTTCTTCAACAATGCATTAAAATCGTGCTGATACATCAATTGACCTCGATAGACAGTGACAAATTCAAGCATTTCACGTTGCACTTGATGTTCATTCTCTAATTGATGATATAAATCTTGAAGAAAATATCGAAGCTTGAATATATTATCAATATTCTGCGTACGAAATGCTCGATTGAGTACTTGAAAGAGAAATCCTGGTTTAGTATACCATCGAATGGCATCCGTTGACTTATATTCGACAATAAACTGATTAATTTGTTGTTGCTGAACAGCATTGCCTTTGAAATAGATGCGCAAGAAATCGACCATCTCTTCTTTATCGTTGAGTTTTTGGGGAAGTTGACGAATAACATCGATCAGTAGTTGATGCCAAACAAATGTCGCTGATTGATGATCGGAACAAAGATCACGCAAGGATTTTTCCGTTGTCAAGATGTTTGAAGTAAAATAAGTCATAGCAGGAGGAATACCTTGTTCAAGTTCAATATCACGTACTAATGAAATGAATAGATTTCGACTACTTTGGGTGAAATATCGGACATATTTGATATCCAATGATAGTGGTTGTTCGTTCTTTTGATCGTACAGATAGATATGAGCGATCTGTGGCCAATTCGATAATAGTTGGGCCATGTAAGCTGTTTGAAGATCAAAAAGAATGAGATAAACTCTAATGTTTTGTTTCGGCAAATTGCATAAGAAGTCGAGACATGTATCAGGCTCATGATAGATTTGGAAGTTACTGAACATGTCCAAGAGATGCTTTTTCACTTCGTCATAATCCGGATTGATACCGATTTCCAATCCAATCACATACTGATATTGATACTCGTCATACAAGGACATTATTTATCGTTCTTCTATTCAACAAAACTGAAAAAATTTCTCTTTCCTTAGTACTGCAAATAACAGAACATCTGTCCTCGACCAAGAATAATTTTTTCATTAGAATCTTTTGTTGCAAGGCTCATATGCGTTCACAACAATATATAAATTTATTTTGTACATGTTGTGAGAAAGATTATATTTACACATGAACTAGGCGAAATGGAGAAACAATCTACCTACTTACATTAACTTCAAACGATATTTTGGAAGCTTGAATCTATTGTGGGAAAAAGCAGAAATAATTCAATAAAGTTTTATTTCTATTTGCGAAAGAACGTCATATTTGTTGATTCAATGATAAGAGCAGCAAAAAATACCCACGTTGATGATTACAAAGAATCTTTTTCCTTTTCTCCATTGTGCTGCTGTTTATCTCACTATTTGTCATGTATTTGAGTTAATACGTAATTTTAGGAAAAATATCGTAATATCAATTGCGTAATACACTAAGGTCAAGGTCAATAACTTATTTATTGACTGGAAGAACGAAACAAAGAAACAAGATAAACGAAACGAGCAAGAATATCATGATGACTCATTCTATGAAGTTAAAGAATAGAAAGAAAACAAATGAAATATAGTAACAATAATAATTATTGTCAATATGTCACACTATTTAGCCCCGTTTATGTCAACAATTTGCAAATCTAGTTAGAAAAAGTTCATGAGATACTTGATATGGGCACGAGTTTTATTATGTCGCTTGCAGAGTGAGAAAAGCTCTTTTTGGCAGCGATACAGTAGTTTAACCATGGCCATATCCCGTTCAGAAATCACTAGAGAATGGAAGTGGGTGGTAGGGCCCATCGGATCCAGGAATTTATTGACCCGGGCTCGAATCTGGGCCTAGGTATGACCCGATAGGCTCTAGTGGATGTTTAGGTGTTGGTGTGTGTTGTTCTTCTTCAATCACACACACTCTGTTCGAAAAATGCTCCGAGCAATTTACAGACTGGTTCTCACTTTTGAGATTTTTTCTTGAAATCTATTTCTTTGATAAATTTTTTGTACTGGTTTACATTCTATGAGTGTGTACGGATAAATCAATTTGAAAACAGATCAAACTATTTCTTGACGAAGAAAACAAGCTCAATCTGCTAGTCTCAACTTTTGCTTTTTATCAATTGACTAAGTTGAAAGTTAAATAATAATACAATCATAAGTAAATGTGCTTCGATTAGAATAATGGAAAGAAATGCAGAGTTAATTTTGCTAACGTGTTTTGCGTTATTTATGTAAATAATGAATACTCTTTAGGGCTCTGCATTATATTTTCAAGCACGTAGGTGAAGTTAGCCTCATATTCGAGTAAATCCAGCCAAGATTCGGCGCCAGAGCTGCCCTACCTGCGCCAGACAGCGCCAATATGCAACTCGACGAGCTCTATCCAATGGTGACTTTGGATTTTTCGTAGCTTTGACCAATCGTGCAAAAATCCCAAAATCCTAGGATTTTCCCAGGCAAATTTTACCTTTTAGATAGTAAATCCAGCCAAGATTCGGCGCCAGAGCTGCCCTAGCTGCGCCAAACGACGCCAATATGCAACTCGACGAGCTCTATCCAATGGTGACTTTGGATTTTTTGTAGCTTTAACCAATCGTGCAAAAATCTCAAAATTCTAGGTATTTTCCAGGCAAATATCACTTTATGGGTAGTAAATCCAGCCAAGATTCGGCGCCAGAGCTGCCCTACCTGCGCCAGACAGCGCCACTATGCAACTCGACGAGCTCTATCCAATGGTGACTTTGGATTTTTCGTAGCTTTAACCAATCGTGCAAAAATCTCAAAACCCTAGCTACGAAAAATCCAAAGTCACCACTGGATAGAGCTCGTCGAGGTGCATACTGGCGCTGTCTGGCGCAGCTAGGGCAGCTCTGGCGCCGAATCTTGGCTGGATTTACTANCTACGCTAGAAGGGCGTTGAAATTGCCTTTGTGTCGAGACCAAGAAAATGAAGATAAATAGAAGACTACTCCTGCCTAAAGCATTTTTGGTACTTCTGATATCGATATTCGTGATCAGCGAGGTGGATTACATATTATCAAGTGGGTTTGGAAAAAATTGGAAAAAAAAAGTTTTCTAGAAATCCTGTGGGGGACCTCAGGCGTAAAAAATCTGACAGAGAGATTTCGCTAAACTAAGTATCTTGAAATGCTCCCAAGTGTCCCTTAACATAGTTTCAATGCAAAAAACCCGAACATTTTTTGGGCCAGGAAAGGGTCTTATCCGCCCTCATCCTTTGTCTATTGACTTGATTATATGATCTATGAAGCAAATAGAAAAATCCGAGTTAGCATGTATTCTAGAACAGATTATGTCACATGGAAACTCTTTTAAATCATTTTCATGAGTATTGTTACTCATCTTATTGATGAAAATGGTGTGAAAATAAGCATTAGGTTTTATTAATTAGACAACACAACGATGATCAGTTAGTTATAATTGTTGCTATTAATTATGAAACAACTACATGACGCGGTAATGCTAATCTTTGAGGGCCAACAACGCGTGTTTGTCGTCGACAATATTGAACTATTTTTTTAATTTGTTTTCTAAGTTCAGGCATCGATATAGTACACACAAAGGGTAATAAAAGATTGCCGTAATTTTCAAAGAATTCTGCATATAACGTAAAATCGGCACCAACTTCTTCAGAAATGCCACAAAGATGAATGAATTCCAATAACACATTTGGAATGTATATGAAAAGATACAGAACTGAAATTGATAATACTTGAATCGTTATCTTTCGATGATGCCGCCATCGAATTTGTTGATGTATTCGGTATTTTTGATAGAAGACACGGAAAAGAAGAGCAATACTGCAGAAAATAATAACTATTGTAGGTATTATATCATTCACTATAACGTCCCACATTGCTACTGATGGAATGTCATAAAAACAAATAGGATTACCACATGTAATTTGATTGTAATCATATGTGTTTTCACATGGTGGGAAAATAACTATGATAATGCTGTAACAGATGCAATAGAGAAGAATTATAGCCACTGGTAAATAATGAAAAAAAATCAGTTTATATTTTGTTGATAATAAGTGATCATGAAAGATAAGAATATGCCGTTCAATGGTTGCCCAAGCAAATAGAATTGCTGTTGTAATATAGAAAGCTTCATCAATAAAAGTCCATGTAACACAAAAGAAAGAATTTTTTGGCCAAATATTTCCTAAACGATAATAATTAAGACTCCATAGGATACTTGTTAGTTGAAAAATAAAATTGATGAAAAGAAGAACAGCAATAACATGATTATGTAGAGCCGGACGTAATGTTGGATGGACAATAAAATGATAGAAAATGAACAGAGAACAAATAATCGATGGAATACAAAAGAGAAGAATAATCCAAAAACGCAGCAGTCGAGGAATGGCGATTTCAAAAAGTAATACCGTTGTATCCTCGTAAGAACTGTTGTCTTCACTTAACATTTTTTTTGCTATAAAAGTTAAATCACAACGAAGAAGAAAAACACGTCAAAATGAAAAGAAAAAAGTATTATTTACAGATATTCTTTTTTTTTCTCTTTTTGTTTTTATTATATGTTCTTTATTATATTTTTCAACGTAGGAAGTTGGATAGAACCTTTGGCGGTGTGCGCATCATTGTATGCAACACTAAACATTCTGAATCAGCTATTAATATGTATTCAATATACAAAATATTAATTTTATTCTCATCATGAAAGTAATATCAAGAAACGGCATCAACTTAGACGCTTGCATTTTTTTTTGTCGCATGCAGGCTTAGGGTTTATCAACTTCATAGAGAACAGTACTAACAACGGAAGGCATAGAATTGATTAATCGTTTTTAAAATTTTAGTGAGACCAATTTGCAGAGCTTGTTGAGTTATTAACTGACACAATAATCATTCGAGGAAACGGCACGTTGAAGGGTAAATCTCTGATAATCAAAGTTTACATTAGCCTGTCCACAAATAGTTATAGAAAAGAAGAAGCAATGAGAACTGTAGCCATCAGGATCGAATCTAACGCATTTTGCATGCAAAATAAGCTAGAGCATGTAGAAAAAGCATTAAAATTGTATCATGTTTTCATGATAATATGTATAACTAAAGGACAGTTTCAACTATTTCTTGGTACACATTGTCTGAATACGTACCACAGCGATGTTTTCTTTTGAGTTTCTTTGATTTTGTATTTTTCGTCTATTGACAGACAAAAAAAACGTTCTCTACAACAATAAATAGTAACTAATAATAATAATATGACTGATAAAAATGATGAAAATATAAAACTCTTTTACAATTAACCAATGCGCATTTTATAAATGGGCTTTCTTCACACAAACAACAAGTCAAATAAATATTGTGAAAACAAACTTCATTGACAGTTTGAAATGTTTCATAGTACTCTAAAAAGTAACCAGCTTTAATCCAAGCATATTTCCAAATAAGTGCGAATACATTTGATGTTAATTGATTATAAATTAGTGACTCTAACTTTATTATTTCTTGACATGATCTTACATCATAATTTAATTCATCAAGAGCCACTCTATGGTAACATCTCTTTGCAAAATTTTTCTATTGTCTGAAAACAAAAACATGCAAAGGTTGATGCATTGATGTACATTTTTCTGGAGTCTATAATCTTATAAAATCTTTTCGAAAGCACTGAGTAAACTTATCCAGCTGAAATTTAACCGCAAATGTAGCATGGATAAATGCAATTTTTGAGAAAATTTTCTTTAATATTTCATCACGATATACATTAAAAATAGATATATCTACTTTACCAGAATTGAAGCACTGTATTAATAAATTTTTTTAGTTGAAACAAACTATTTTTAACACTGATACGGAAATTGCCGTTAGGCTCCTATAATACTAATAAACATTTGCCGATAAAGTTGCCGTTGGAATTTCAAGTTGATTGTATAATATATCTATGAGAAATTGCGTTTAAAGTATCAACACTACATTTGATGTCGTGTTCGCCAGTAAAGGTCAATATTTTGTTAGAGTGAAACTCGTAATTAAATTAAATTTGGTTACTGTTTACAGTTACACTCCTGGCGAAATCGACTAATTTTTTGGATGCATATTTTACAAAATCCTGGGTTTGTTTCATTATTTTGTCATTGTCTTTTTCATATTTTGATTTGACAAATTTTGTGCTTTTACGTACACAAATATTCTTACTAATTTTGAATCGTCTTATCCAGTCATGGCTTTCAATGAATTTTCTATTTTGATTTCTTTTGACTTTTGTAAACTCCATCTTTTAGGATCTTCATCTTTAATTGGCAAATATTTGCTTCTTGCTAATTGAAACTTTTTTCAAAGAAAATCTTTAATCAGTTCATATTTCTGATAGTCAATACCACCTTTTCCAATATCCCATGTGGTGAAAATCGGGTAAAAACCGACGGTTTACCACTAAACATGATTCGAGGTGTGGGTGAGTGTGGATGTGGCTAGGTGTGACTGGGTGTGGGTGGATGTGAGTCTTTTTTGTTACGCACACCCACATTCCACCCTCGTAAAGCAGGGTATATGGCTACACAGAAAATTCTCAACACGATATTTTTATGTAAAGAGCTTGACTTCTGTCCTTGTTTACAAATATAAAAGTTTTCGAATAACAACTTCTAATTCTTTCTTGATTGATACAACTCAAACTCAGTGAACTCATCAGTGTGTTATCTGTTTATTACAAGAACTACTTCAAAATTCTCTTCGCCAGCACTTTAGCCAGCTAATGAAAGGTTGATAATAAGTGTCACGATTTCCAATCCATTCAACATCCAAAAAGCCTATAAAAATTCAGAAGCCCGAGACCCAATTGCGCAAAGTAGATTGCAAACAATCAATGAATGTGTGAAGAATAGCTGAAGACCAAATCAATTCAATCGTCTAAATAACAATCGTCGTCTGGAACACCCCGAGAAGCAGCACACTAGTACTTCGTTCGATCGATTGAGCTTCATCTGTTGACGAAAATGAATAGAAAGTGTTTCAATGCGACAAATCCAAACAAATCTTACCTCTTCTAATCCTATTCATAGTTGAATGGAACTTCTATCGATGGTAGATATAAAAATTCGATGACCAATCTTCTTTTCGGTCCACTCTCGAGTAAAATCGACAGAATCTTAAAACCATTCATGCTCGTTGATGGTGTGGCTACCGATGTGGGTGTGGCTACCGGTGTGGGTGTGGATGTTCGAGTCTTCTCTTCACTCACACCCTCAAGAGTGAGAATTTCATGGTTATGAGAATGAATGTGAGGGTATTATCCATGTGACACGGCTGCTTCTCTGAAAGCTGACTGGAGATAAAAGCTCAAACTTTCAAAAAACTTGAGGAGCTTTAATCAATAGCAACAAAAGCTTTCATTAGCATGCATTCACATCCTCGTCTTTTTATCTAATTCCCTCGACTGAAGGGAGGGTCATACGAAATAAAATGCGATTGTTTGTTTGCTTGTTTGCTTGAGGTCAAAAAAACATACAAGAGAGGTTAGCTTATTTTAAGACTTTTGGTGGTTTTGACTGAACTTTGCCGTAGGTTATCGAGGGCTCTGAATCCGAACTCGAAGCAAATTTTGTTGGCCGAGGTTTCATTGATCGAAAACGGACCAATCAAAAACCAACTTTCTTATTTTAAGGCTTTTGACCTTTTTGATGGAACTTTGCTGTAGGTTATCGATGTCCCTGAGGGTGTGGGTGTGGGTGTGGGTGCGGGTGTGGGTGTGGGTGTGGGTGCGGGTGTGGGTGTGGGTGTGGAACTGAATTAAATACATCCACACTCACACCCATACCCACACCCTATCAATCATGATTACTATTCTATGTATTCTTAAGTTGATTAAAATTTAATTACACTGAGATGCTTTGTCAATAGGCACTAGCAACATCTAGCTGTTCGCTGTTTGAGAAATGCATTATAAACAAAAATAACTATTCTCTCAATCGATCAAAATGCGAAATTCAAGATATATGGTCATTGTAAAAAAAACGTAATAAAAATAATGCACTCAATTGAACTTCGATTTTAAAAATATAATGTAAATTAAATTATGAACGCGAAGCTTTCATTTGAAAAGATTTATTGAATATTATTGGATATCTACCTATCTATTCTGTACGAAATTTAACATTAACAACAGTCCTTTCTAACTGAAACTGATATCAGCTCATGTATTCTACTAAATATGTATAGCAAACTCATCATACCAACAGAAATTTAAGAAATTATACATTACTTCTAAGAAGAGATTCTTCTTGTTGAATTCTAAAAATGAAATAGAGTAGTGTTTATATCCAGGCACATATGCAATAAGTGCCTGAGCATATTTCCGTGTCACTGTGCTTTGCCAATTAACAGTCATTGACAAATTCGCATATCGATGCACTTTATCTAAAACAAAATGAGAATGATTTTTATCTTTTATAAACTACTACTAGTACTCAAATGTCTTGCCATGCGATAGTTTCAACTTCGTCTCTATCGATACCTTCTCATAAAGCTTGTTTTTCTCATGTGTTCAACATATTATCCGAAATTCTCTTCTCTATTGTTATTGATCAAATAGATTAATGCATAGAAATTCGTTTTACCTTTTATTATTCCTCAAAGGTGTACTTATTGTCGTAGTTCGTTTTGTTGTAATAAAATTTATTTATATAACATCAACAAAGAAAGCTAAACTCGTAGTGCCAACAAAGAGGGAAAAAACAACATGCTTTGATTAAAATGTTTTTGCAATTAAGATGTCAACTCAATGTGCGATCTATAGAGAGGATTATAAGAGTGTGGGTGACATTGAATGGAAGACACACACCTACACATCCAACGCATCCACCCCCACGCCCACACCCATCCACCATCCACACCCACACCCCCCTAAGAAGACTGAGGAAACTAAAAGTTGCTTCGTAGATCTCTCATGTTATGCCCGGTTCATTGTATCTGAAAATTCGTTCTTCAATTCTACGAAAGAATTCAGCAGAGAGCAGTCTATTCTTCGCCTTTTGCAGCAGAATTCTTTTGGAAAAGTTGCAAATTGTCTGATCTATTTCTATTACTTTGGCGACGTCCAGCATGAGTAGTTTTGGTTGATCTTTCACCATTACCAACACTTGATTTGAGAAAACATTTGTGTGTCTTCCAATTTCATGTAAAGACATTACATTTATTATGCTTAGAACATTCAGCACAACAATCTGCATAAGTGGTTTGTATTGTTGCTTTACCAAGATCATTTCCACGGTAATCCCAATTCTGTTTCATGGCGAAGTTGGTACACATCTCATGCGGTAAAATGGCAACTTCGCACATAACAAGAATAAAAATGAGTTGTTTCATAGATATGCTTGACTATGATAGACCCCTAAAAACAGTAAAGGAAATTGAAGAATAAAATCAGCTGAAGAGAGAAAGTGTAAAAGACTTGCTCCGGTAGCAAGGCGATCTAAGTTAGAAATGAATTAAAGACGTAATTCAATAATTGTCAATGCTAATTCTATATATATTTTCTCTTTTCTATGCTCTTACAGACTGAAAAGAGCTGATATTATTTGAAGTAGCGGGAACTGGAAGGATATCTCTCGTTTTGATCGATAATTTTACTAACTATCAGTTATTTTAACTAATCATGCTCCTACGAAGAAACTGGAAGTGAATCACTGACTAATGTTGAGTCGTTTTGACTAAATCTGCTCGTCTGACGAAAGTAGAAACTCAACATCTCTGTTAATAAATATGTAGTCATGTTTTAACATAATTAGTCTCACTTTGTAGAGACTAAAATCGAAATAAAGCCATAGTCAGCATCATTAGTGCATATTTTCTTAATATGATGTTGTCTACAGCTGTAAATAGTTATATGAAAAGCAAAGGCATAATCATCATATTTACTTGTGAATGGGTGTAGATGTAAAGTAGATTGACACTCACCCATCCACAGGTAAATATGAGAACTATGTCTTCATTTTCCCCATTTTTTCTTGCAATTGAAGGCTAATGATCGTCGAACAGTGAAGAAAATTGCAGGACTAGTTGAAATTTTAGACAGCATAATACAGGGTGTCAGAAAACCATTACGCCCCCTTCTCCTGCTATAACTTAAAATATAAATGATAACATAAAGTACTTCTGAAACCAAATTAATGCTCATCAAAAACTGGATTTATGAATGGAGTTAGAGCAATTATTGCCCATGAAATTATTGAAATGTCTTGAATTACATGCCAAAATGCACTCATACTTTACAATTTTCATGTTTCATGCGCATATTTTCACAAAAATATTAGCAGATTCTTAATCTCCAACAAAAACTAAATCTGTAGATATGTCATTTGTATATTTTTGACGAAACAAATTTTTTGAACAAAATCCCCGGAGGTACTCCAGGTCAAAAGTTTCAAAACAGTTTTTTGAACTAAAATATTTTAATTTATATATCAGTGACTACAGCTATTGACGAAAATCATGAGTTTGATCAAGGGGGAAAAGGCTGCATTTTTGATTATTTTGATTGCCAATGATTTGCAATGATTGTCATTGATTGTCAGTGATTTGCAATGATTGTCATTGATTGTCAGTGATTTGCAATGGTTTGCAATGATTGTTTATACTCTTTTATATCGAAAAACGAAGGCTGCGTAAATACAGATACAATTTGTATTCCTCGGAACGACGAAGAACTACTAGCACAAAAATGTATCGCCTTGTATCGACATGTATCGGATCCATATATCGGNGTTTCAATCTAACATGACTCCAACTTTGTAGTCTTGTTATATTGAAACCAAATCTCAACCTCCAAATCCAAATCTCACACCCAAATCCTATCCAAATCCCAACCTGCTATACACCAAATCTCAAATCCAAATCTAAGATCCAAATCCAAATCCCCAAACCCAAATCTGTACCAAATCCAAACAATTTCATATCAATTTATAAGACTTGGGATTCTTTTCTCCCTTCTGGGACTTTATTTTACAGATCCTCATCATATTTGGGTAATTTAAGATCAAATCCAAACCCAAATCCAAGTCCAAATCCCAGTCTAGAACAAACCCAAATCTTTTTGTATCAAATCCCAAGGCTTTGGATTTGTTGCATCCCTATCTGTTCATGAAATAAAAATTTTGAAGAATTACCTGTATGGATTATTTAATACGACTTGATTTTACAGATAAAAAAAAAATTTCTATATTTATAAAAAAGAGAAAATTCATGCGTAAAATTGAAAACTTCAAAAAGACGGTGAACAACAACGAATGATTCTAACAAAATATATTCCAGATTACATAAGTCATTTCGATGGTAGTCATGAATATTTTGGTAGACTGTTTACAAGTAGAACATCGTTTTAAGTGTACTGACGGCTTACTAGTGTTCGTTGAATATTCTATCTGAAATATAGACTAACAGTTTAAACACAGTCAATTAATTGAATAAATATTCTCTGAAACATTTAATTCATGAATATTAGAAAGACTCAAGACATATTTATTGCAGTTCAATTTTGTTACAGATTTCTTTCTGACCGAATTTCTACTATTAACCGTTTACTGGAAAACATTCAAAAGAGATTTTCTCTCAATTTGATCTATAACTGTGCAATTTTCATAATTGTCTAATTTGTCAAAAAAAAGGATAAAAACAAGTTTTAAAGGGTTATGAAAATTTTCGAAGAGTTTTTAATAGAATAATTTTTTGATCAATTAGTTTTACGGATTTCACCTGAAAATTTGAATGACTATACAAGTACATAATGAAATTCTTTTTACTTCTAGGCCTCGTGTTGATCTTCGATGATTTCACTGAACATTGGTTCATCTTTGTTTTGCAAAAGAATTAATCGACGAAATTGACTTTGAAAAAGAAGAAAATTCAATGTTATGGAAATCAAATAAGAATTCACTTACTCTCTATTCGATTCATCCAGTCGATTGTATTGTTCATATAACTGAGTCACTGTATGAACCATGGTTTGGTTTCTATGACCAAACAATGGATGCTGATTAAGTCGATTCAATATTTGATCATCGTTCAATATTGTCAATGGATTCATCATAGAAGAGATAAGGTCTAAATCGATGACATTGTTTAGACATATGAAAATTGATTGTAAGAAATAATATTACCTGATCCAATCAGTTCAACGAATTGTTTAATAACACTATACAGATGTTTATGAATTGTGAATAGAACATGTGGGGGTAAATCATTTTTATTTGATACAATTTCATTAGCCTAAATGAACAAAATCGAAAAAGGATTTTTGTCTGAAAATTTATCAAATCTAATGAAACTCTTTATCTGATTCGATCACATTCGAATTTACCGATTTGATAAAGTAATAAAAAGCTCGTTGAAAATCGATTTGTAAATTATGAGTTATAATAGATTGACCATGAGTTGTTTCATCTGAACAAAACACTACAAATCATCGAAATAAATTGAATACTTCTAGTCTTGTCTCACTTTGTGTCTCTTCTAACAAATTTCTTGTTAATCCTTTCAAATATTCACTAATAGCTGATAGTAATACACGAAAACTTTCCTTAAATCAAAACGATAATTATAAGCTATTTTCAAGTATGACATTCATACAATTGTTATCTGCTCAATTTGACATTGTTCCTCCATCAAATTCATCCAATCATCGAATATCTACGTGAAAAGACAAGTAATTGTAATAAAACAATGTGTTTTGTTTTTTCGATATTTTACATGATCGTTGCTTGTAGATCTTTCTGAAAGATTATTCAATCCAGATCGTTTATGATTATCAGCCGATAATTGGAATTCAGGATTATGCACAACCCTATAAGAACTCATAGGAAATTTTTACTTGCATGTTTACACATGCTTTATACTCGAATATATGTTCTCTTTGACTAATTCTTCGTTTTGATGATAGCAACGAACTATGTACATCCATTGTTCGACTAAAAGAATCAATAAAACAAACGAAAATACTCCTAAAAATATGTATTAGAAGGTACCTTTTACTTATTTCGTCGATAACATGATTTTCGGCATCGAAAACAACATCTATTCAATATCAGAGTTTTCTTATTTAAAATATTAATCATATAACATTACCATTTTCACTCGATAATCTTCTTTTCATTCTAAATACAATAGAAAAATGTCAAACATAATTTCATCTATTGATATTGCGTTATATTCTTTTTAAAATGATTAAATACATTGGATTTCATCATAGTAAAAATTTGAAACTGATTTTCTTTTTCTTGTGTTTTATAATGTGAAATTGTATACCGTTATCTCATTGATTGAAAAAAAGATTTACCTGATGAAGGAATGATTTAAGAGATCTTTAGCCGATGAATGTTCTCGAGTCGATGAAAAACATCTTGAAAGAGAAAGTATTGTCGCATTGATGACAACATCAATTTACACTCGTATTGAAACTTACTTGTTCAAAAAGCTTTTGATATTTTCAGACAATGTTTCAGGAATATGAGGTGGTTGTTTTTCGATACCAATTTTGTACAATATGGCAAATGGATTAGTAACTAAAATAATTAAAATATTTGCAATGTATATGAGAATAATTCAAAGTTTCATGTCTTACTCTCATGATATGGTTTCTCTCCAGTAACCATCTCAAGTACTGTACATCCAATGCTCCAAATATCTACCTAATGATAGAAGATTTTGATCGAATTTTGCAAATAACAAACAGAAACTTACTTCTGGTCCGTAACCCGTAGGAGAAATATTCACCATATCAGGACTTATATATTGAGGTGTACCTATAGGCATAGAAGAAGGCTTCTTTGAAGTTCAACCGTAAAACAACCGATCAGAAGGATAAAAAAAACCAGTTAAGGGAGGAATGAAAGTGTAGTGATAGGTCAGAATATACAATATTTTCTACAAAAAGCAGTAATTCACACCATATTTAATATTACCCTTAAGTTTAATAATCTTTTTTCCTGTTAATTTCTCTCAGACGCTAGGCTAGTCCCAAAATTTGAAAAACTGTTTGACTTTCTCACACAATCTACATATACATATGTAATGTTCTATATGTGTATGTATCGGTCTCTCTAGAGTAAAAGTCAAGACTTAATAGCTGAATGCAAGAAACTCATATGATGTCTGAAGCTCAATGTACACATCTCTTAAGAAATAACAATCGAACGAAATATTCATTCGCTTTCTGAATACTAAAGAGCAAGAAAACTGGGGATAGAGACACAGATCTATAACAGAGAAAACGAATTACATCAAGATGCATCATAGTTAATAGATGGTCTTAAGAAAGTAATCGTGCAATTAACATGGAAATTTCTGTGATTTTTTGAAAGTTTGTTTGATTATTAAGAATATTTTATATTATCACATTTATTGTGAATATTTCATGAGCACTTCATCTCTAAACTTAGGTCCTTCTTTCTTCGGAAAACAACTGAGTGCATGCTTGATGATTACTGACCGATGGTATTTGAACCACGACGTAAACCAACAAGATGTATCGATGTACCAAAATCAGTAATTTTAACCTCTCTTCAAATATTAAAGTCACAAAGAAAATATCAGATAGATGATATGAATTTCTTTATACAATACCCATTTGAATTAACAAGAATATTATCCGGTTTGATATCTCGATGGATAATATGATTTTCATGTAAATATTGTATTCCTTCAAGAATTTGTTTCGTATAGTTTTTGATCCATAACTCATTGAATTGAACAAATTTCTTGCGAATTAATTGTGAAAGACTTCCGCTAAAACAGAAGAAAAAGAAGAACATTAAATTTCGAGCTTGTTTTATCGAGTCTCTATAATTGACCCTTCAACATATTCCATGATGATCTGAAATACCGCCGGTTTTCTATCACGAATATAAGCGGTTCCTTCATATTTCACAACTGAAAATATAAAAGAAACAAACAAAAACATAATTAAACGATCAACTTGTTATTAATCATACTATTCTTATGATTGAGTGTCGATATATTCTTGATTTCAGTCTGTATTGCATTGATATCGTCTGCTTTACCTATTCGTACTTCTTTAATAGCAAATTTCTTCATCGTATATAAATCTTTTGCTAGATAGACTATGCCGTAAGCTCCACGACCTAGTTCAATACGTTCGTGCTCATTACATTCGAATTCAAACTAGAAACATAAATAATAAATTTCCATTAAATATAAATATTTTTTGTCTTTCTTTTTAATGTTCCTTTTTGCTTTTGAAAATCATCAGTAGTTTACTTACATCGAACTTTTGCTCGATTTCCATATGACTTGTTTCACGTCGATATTTAGACATTTTTCTCTTGAATCTATACAAAATCAAAGTAGATTGTCGAAGAAAATATCGGAATTATAATCAAACTTACGCTATGCAACGTTCGACGGAAGAAAAGAATATTTGAAGTTGAAACGATTTAAATACTTTGTTATTCTCATAAGCATAGATATGCAACGATCGATTATCATTTCTAACATCTCTGTACACAAAAGTTACGTTCTTAACAATATGACGAATAAAATCATGTTCAACTTGCTTACACAATGGATTTGATTAAATTCATTTCGATAGTTTTCACACGATCATAATCATGAATATGTTTATGTTGTTCTAACAGACGAATAACCAATGTTTGTGGGTCTGTACCAGTATGAAAATTCAGTTGTAAACGACCTTCAACATACATATTCATAAAACCGGTTGCATCAACTCGTTCATAATTATCACGAATGAGAATCTGAAAAAGAATAAATTTCATCCAATTATTGATATGAAATATCTAACTAATAATCAAGCATTTACAGGCAATTGTGCAGGTAGTTCTTTATTTTCCAACGATTTTAAATCGGAATTGATAGCATCGTTGAAGAAATCGATCCAAAAATTATAAATATCATCTTCACTAGTCGTTTTATTCGACAGTTTTTTGCAAGATTTTTGTTTATTTAGTGTTAGTCTTGCATCATGAACTATTTTCAAATTGTTGAGTGTTGTCGTAAAACGCCAACTCGATGGATTAAGTAAATACATTTGTAAAGCAGCCTGACATGCTTTTTTCCATTCTTGTTGTACTGCATGTAGCTCGAAATAGGTAGCTACATCCCAATAGTCAGTTGAACCTTCGAGCCAACGAATCTTTTTTCCAAGTAGTATATTAAGTTGAATAACTAAGCAGAACATCCAAAACGTCTGATTATAAATTATCGATGAAAATTAGATTTTGAAAGTTGTTCAGGGCTATTTCGTTTTATAATATATTGCCTAGAATTATCAACGTAGTCTGTATCTGAACAGACTTAGCCTATATATAAGGTGTTCCATAAAGAACACTCCGGTAAGAAATTTAAATATCTTCATCAGATTTCGATCAAACGAGCTGAAATTTTTACCAGTAATAGAAGAATGCCTAAATTTTTTTTCTCATAAGAGAAACATCAGTAAATACTGTTCCTAGCTAGTAAGATCAACATTAGTAAGGATTTTTCGCTTGTCACAGGATGATTTCGGGTGTTTTTATAAACCGGTTTTTATAATGGTCAATGGATATCAATCCGAACATTTGAATAAAGTTGTTCTATAATTTTAGTTTTATTCACTCTTATTCATATAATAAACTTTATTTTGATGTCTTTATGTCACTACCTGGAAAAACGACTTAGAAATGCGTCTGAGTCATTCTGCAACAGTTTTGAAGCCTAGAACAAGTGAAAAATCTCTATTGGTTTTGATATTACTAGCTAGGAATAGTATTTACTGATGTTTCTCTTATGAAAAAAAATTTAGGTGGTCTTCTATTACTGATAAAAATTTCAGCTCGTATGATCAAGATCTGGTGGAGATATTTAAATCTCTTAGCGGGGTGTTATTTATGGAACACCTTATACATAATCTGAATCTTATGTTTTGACAATTAGTCTCCTCATGTATCTCAACATGTGAAACAAAGTTATGGGCGTTGGAATGGAGCGTCATTTCAATAGTACACAACTGTTTTTATCAAACGAAAAACCAATCTACTTACTGATATTGTATGTTTCAGGATCATTTTTTAAGTCATCGATAGTGATATATAAGAGAATAAGTAAATTGATGCCAGCACTAGATCAACAAACAAACTACACTATTTGTTTGTTTTTTTGATAAAAGAACTAGATTGCCTACTAAAGGTTTGGATTGCCTTCAAAACCGCGTCGATACCATATGATTGCGTTGTGCAAAAATTCTTGATTGAGATAATTTCCTTGTTTAAATTTATCTTTGTAAATGCGACCATACAAGCAACTGATGTCAGTCATCAATTCACTATCCATCTGATTCGTTGTACACAATTTTTCGAGAATATTCAATGCTTTATCAAGATCATCGTTTTGATTTCGTCTAGAGAAAAACAATCATTTTGTTTTTTTGGTTCGACACAATATTTATTATCGAAGGATTTACCGTTCAAGTGCAAATGCGATTAAATAAGTGAATTCTGTGTTATTTATTTCTTTGAACTGTTCACTGAGCTCAATCATTGATTCATAGTCCTGAAAAATAAAACGAATATGTAAATGAAATGAATGAACAAAATAAATTTGATTTACTTCAATATCTCGAAAAGCGATCATCAGATGAAGGATCAATTTCGATGTCACATAAGTTTTATTGCTTTCATTAATTATCTCATTGTATATTTCATTTCGTAAAAACTATAAATATGCACGTATGAGAGAGTTTCATAAGAACAAGAAAAGTTCAACATGCATTAGAATACGATAATTTATCTTTCTTTGCCAGTCTACATGCATCTATTCGAGCTATATATCGATCAGATAGTCCTTGCCTATAAAATGTGAATGATTTCAACTAAAATCTTGAACAAACATAAACATACAAAATGTTAGCAGCAGCTTTTGGAAGATACGCTTCGAGAGTTGCTGTAAGCAATTGTGGTGAACTATTGGATGATGTTGTCATATCATAGAAAATACCTTTCTCGCCATCATATTGATAGACAATCAATTTTTCAATGCTACATATCGCCTAGAAGGATCAAAGATGAATATACTAATGTCAAATAATTCTTTTTTCAAACATACTCGAAAATCTTCAATGGCTTTTTCATTGTCGACAGCATTTGTTTCAATCAATACAATATCGTAGAAGTTATCTCGATTACTTTTATAATACATAAATGTTGGACGATGTTCTTGATTTGTAACATCCTTTAAAACAATACACAGATTATTGTTTATTCTTCTTGGATTAATAAGAGATAATCGTGTTTGATAAAAAAGCATAGTTTGCCTTTCTCTATCTTCGATCTGAGACACTTAGAATCGCAGAGATTATTATACAATGAATGAATGGATCGAAAGTTTGAAACAAAATGTGTCTTCATTGTTCGACTGATTAAGAGGATCAGCAAAAATTCAAAAAATATTGAGTTAGAATGAAATATTCACAAGCTTTCCAAGTCTGGATTTCAGCGTGAAAGAAAAGAATTATTTGAAATGTACCAAAAGAAAGAGAAAAGAGTTTTCTATAAGCTGTCTATTGACCATGGTAGTTTGCATAAAGGACAGATCTTACCTTACTTCGCAGAGAATCCTCTCGTCTTTTACATTGCGCAAAAATTCAATGATGAAAAATGTTCAATAAAGAGTACTGTTGATAGAAATGACACATATTACTTAAATGGTAATCCAAAAAGCTTCAAACGGTGATGTGGCTGAGGAAAATAAAATCCTCGTTGTTTCTGCGACGAAGATAAGGAAGTGTCGATAAAAGTTGCTGAAAAAAACTATGAAATCAATTTCAAAACGGATATGGTCGCATTTTCCATTTCTTTGTTTTCAAGTCTTTGAATGATCTGCTTATGACTTCTAACCTACCTATAAGTTCGACGAAAATTTCCAATCGAGATTTCCAAACACGATTAAAACTCTGATTCTAACTCAATGTCTTACATGTTTTTTAGCCTTGTTAAATCGATCGAAGAGTGAACGAACATTTTGTTTCAAAACTTTCGCCCGGCTCATTAGATAAGATAAAATTGATGATTTGTTATTGTCATTAGGCAAGTGTTTTCAACAACGATTCTATTCTCTTATCGAAGTCGTATGAAGCTTATATTCCAAAAAATGATTTTTCTTTTTTATTGTAAGAATAAAAAATGATCGGCATGCTTTGGAAGATATTTCTTTTACAGAATGAAATTTGCGTATGCTACCAAAATTTTCGTTTTCTTTGGTCGGTTCGAAGATTTTTTCATACTCTCATGATATCATCGAGATTTCGACAAAGAAAAAATTGATTTTCAATCGAAACAAAGATTTTTCCTTCAATTGAAAATCTTCTTATTTTAATCAAAAACATTTGACATACTAAAAGCACAGATTCGATCTCTTGCTGTTAATTCTAGATAATGATACCATTTAAGTAATATGTGTCATTTCTATCAACAGTACTCTTTATTGAACATTTTTCATCATTGAATTTTTG
>CAJNSZ010000461.1:40931-62946 GCA_905329745.1 Rotaria sp. Silwood2
TTTCAGATTGAAATACTGTAGTTTCTTTATGTTTTTATATGCTGTGTCATAGGTGAAAACACCAGCAAAATAGTTATAACTCTCATGCTAAGACATAAGGGTATGTATCATTTTAAAATTTTTCAAACTTCACCAAAGCCTACTTTATACAGAGTCTGAATTCAGCAACTTATCTTTAACATAGAAACTTCAGAATATTGGAATAATCTCATATGTCGAAGCCATTTGATGTATCGAATGGATTGAGGTATTTAAACAAGACGGCGGTAACAAATATTCAACAATATGATATAGTTTTGATTAGAAAAATTCTAGTAAATTGTCAGAAAATATTGTTCGACTATAAGAGTCGCAGATATTCTTGATTTGATTTTTTTAGTCAATGGATTCAATACTTTCAACGATGCTTTTAATGTCACACCATTTTTTCTAATGAGGAAATCGTTCAATTTAACAAATCGTTTTTGAATTCAGACTCTGTATAAAGTAGGCTTTGGTGAAGTTTGAAAAATTTTAAAATGATACATACCCTTATGTCTTAGCATGAGAGTTATAACTATTTTGCTGGTGTTTTCACCTATGACACAGCATATAAAAACATAAAGAAACTACAGTATTTCAATCTGAAATATCTTCCACAGAGACATCCGCTTGTTAATAGAATGCTATTCCCACGGAATAGCATTGAAGATTCAAAAGGCCTTGCATTCTCGCATCTTTTTAGTATATGGAAAATTTTTGAAACTTACAATAACTTGCGAAGGTAACATTCTTTTAATTGAAATTTTCAGAGCCTTTTATTTAAAACCAGGCTTATCTGAGGGCTAAATTTAATGTCGAAACACCATTACTCTGTTTCCTAACATGTATTTGGCAAAGACTAAAATTCGAGTTAAATGGCTATTATTTCAGCAAGAAGGTCAAAGGTACTTATCCTTTTGGCATTTTTCAAACTTCACTGAAGTTTACTTAATACATAGAATCCAAAATGGTAAACAATTTATCACATCGAACGATTCGTTTATGAAGAAAAACGATCTCTGTCACTCTTGCAAGAGACATGCCATCTGATAGTTTTTAAAGTCAACTCTTTTTGCTATCAAACATGCACGCAATTTATGCTCAAAAACTTAGTAGCCTACACTGAACACTATGTAGATTAAGGGTGCAGAATCTGCCGTGAAAAGGAGAAATTTTCTCGAATGGGACAATAACTCTCAGAGTTTTCGCAGTCTCAATAGTTTCGAGTAACCATTCCCAGATAATAATTTTTAGAAAAACTTCTCCGAGCCCAATATTTTTTTCTGAAATCTCCCCAGACTCATAAAATTACTCCAAACGTGCATTTGTGCATGCAGGCACATGTCACACCTTTGATTTATATTGACTTGCTCAATTGAAACAAAATCTAGTCTATGTAAATCATAAATCCATTGCACATTTTTATCTTGCTAATCAAAGTTTTATGTAACTTCCATTATAAACTGTATGCGAAACAGTTTTTATTTCCTGACGCTCTTTTTATCATCAAACAGACCTTAGATCAGTCTTTGTTAGCTTTTGATTATGACTACGAATCAATAAAAATTAGTCGAGTGAAGAACAGAGTAGATTAAAAATGATTTTATGAAATAATCAAAATAGAACCACTACATTTTCAAAATATTATAAAAACAAATCCATCAATGTTTTTTGGTGCACACATAGACACGACTGTCACGCAGGTTTTTTGATCCTGTTAGATTATTTTGCTCAAATCAAAACAAAATTCCAAATTTTGTAGTTTCATCGGAGGTCAAGCAAAAAAAAGATTAGACTGAAAAAAATAATTTTGTTAAAATACTTTATCTTTTTTAAAAGACAAGTTTATCATGGTTATAGGATTGATAATCATAAATAAGATGAACAATTTGTACAAAACTTCGTTTTCTTGCTAATAGTTTTCGTTCGATAACTGAGCCCACTTCAAAGCAAAGGATTTGAATTCTTAACATAATCTGATCTTATAAGGTAGACATATTCTTCTAATAAAGATTCTGTTCGGTTTTTGTTTTGATTTCTTTCTAGCCAACATCGTGAGAAATTCAAAATTGACATCATCTTAAATACCATGAGGGAATAAAAAAAACAAGTTATTGATGAATAGTTTTATTACTGTCAAAAACTTGTGACATAAAGTATTTAAAAAATGACTCTTCTGTCTGACATTAATAAAATTATTCATCTGTGAGAAATATAAAAATGCAATAAAATATTACTTTATTATTCGCCACTTTAGTCCATAATTTTTTTTCAATTTCTCTGGTTGAAATCCAACACATCTTTGCAACTATCCATCAAATTTTTCATATCGACAGATGTGTTTAAAAGTACACAGTAATATAACTTACATATTGAATGAAGATGCGTATGATATTCTCGACTTTGCAAATACTTTACACCAATGAATTTCGGTTCTCTTCTTTTCGTCCGACGATTAGCTAAGTCAAGTAGATATATTACTATCATCTATGTTCAATTCAATACTTCCAGCTCTAGGTGCCAGACAACTCGAAGAACATAGTAAATATGAAGCATAGCGGCTAACTAGTCAATGAGACAGAAAGAGCACATAATGAATACATACAATCCCAATAATGCTACGTCCCTCACTTCAAATATTAACATAAGCTCAATCGTGAAAAAGTAATGAAGAACAAATCCAATACTCTACAACAATAAATCTATATTGGAAGCCCAAGGGAGCCAATCTGACAAGGTTTTGACCAGATTCCTATGAAATTTTATAATATCTCGTCGAAATCCTATATAAATATTGTCTCAAGTCGAGCTGCAGAATGATGTTCGGATTGCTAGTGTTGCGGTTCGATCGGATTCTACAACATGATATCATCAGAACACGACAGATCCCCATGAACACTAGCCACAACTTAAAAAAACTGACTGTGCAATGATTCCACTTACCAAGCTCAAAATTTCCACCTGTCGAATAATTTTTAAAGCTATACTTATAAGTCGACCGTAGGATTCACTAGTGCACATCAGCAAAGATTTCTATCCACATATGTAGCTACTCTGTACGTGTTCATTCGAAAATCACTATGTGACTGAACCGACACTCATATAAATATAGATGTGTCTCCCATACCCAGCTCATCCGCGCTGGTATATGAAAAAAAAACAGACAAAAGGTGCTATGCAGGCAGTACCAAGAAACACAGAGAGGACACACCCAAATGCATATAAAAAGCAAACTAACGTACTTCGAAACCTAACGAAAGGGATTCAAGACCGAGCAGTCTTTCAGTATTCCATCACCCCCGACAAGCACCGTATCAGAAATTTAACGGATAGTCATCCCATCAAATGCAAATATTGTATTTGACTCGATAAATGCTGGAATCTGATCGTCGGATCCGTGAGTGATTTTCGCTGCCCATCAAATTGTTTTAGCTGATCGAATTCTATCTCATCTCATCCAAGTCTGTGTCAGATTCAATCAACTGGAGAAATTGAAAAACCACGAAAAATAGAAACTTGCCACTACTCACATTACTACTCGGTCATAAAAAGCAGATAAAACGATGATACATGGATAAAATTACTAATGACACAGGATAACAGCTCAAGAAAAACCACCATAATTCACCGGCAATCGCTGATACTACTCGCATGAGCCACCATCTCAGTAGTTCCGATTCAACCCTCGATCCAAAACGAAATACTTAGCCTACCCTGTCATCCCTGGAACCATCTCACACATCCCAATTTGGAGTCAAATGAACCACAATAAGCCATTCGATAGGCGTTTTCAAGCGTCGATTTCAGCTTCCCCTTGGCATCAAAACCCTATAGCGACTCGTCCGATTCTCATTTTACCGTAGGTCGATCGTTCGACTGTGTCATTTTACGTGCAGTTTTTGATCACTCAGACGATCGTTTCCCGAATGGATTAAAATTTCACCGGATAAAAAGGTCTTTGTCCGATTGATATCTCATTCGCCAGTCGTCAAAACCTATCGCATACAAGCGGATGAGAAGATTCGACCATAGTTGCTGACGATTCATTTTCATCGAACATCTAAACTAAACATCAATTACAACTCTTTCGTGAAAGCCATTTGTTCAATAAATGAAGACGAAACCATTTTCAAGATTGTGATTGGTGTTTTATTAGTCACTAGTCATTCTTATAAAATAAAAGTATGAATTTTCATTTAACAGAGCAAAGCCATAGCATAGCTTTAACTAAACGGAAAGCATTTTTCGAATTTCAGATGTTCTATAAAACCACTCAGTTGATAAACATGGCATCTGGTAAACAACTAAATTGTGTGCTTAAGTATAACAACAATACTTAAACATGCTTTAAAAGACACACAATACAACGGTTCTTTATGTTCACATTTCACTCAGGACGTTGACGAATTTCATTCAACACTTTAATCGCTTAAAATTCAATGTTCCTCTCAAAAACATAAAATTACGATGAAAAAAATCCAAAACAGAAATACGCGTCAGAAGATCGTTGGAAAAAACTTACACACTTCACAGAAGCAACTTTTGAAGGAGGCTCAGTGAGAATATGAAATTTACCCATCCAAAAACGTTCTATCCTAGACTCTCTTCTGTTGAACCCACCAGATAGCGTGCTTCGGATAACCCTATCAGCCTGAAGTAGCCTAAATTTCGGTATCAACACAGCACTGCATTTTGCCCAAGCAACGATACTTACCTTGTTACACAGTTACATTCACAGAAGCTATCTAGCCTCGCTGAGCATCGCTCGTCGAAACGAAGTCACTATGGCATACCGATTTCACGTGCACCCGATATATGCTTGCAGAAGACCATCCAATACTGCCCCCACGATCAACAAGAACCCTATTGAGAAATACTCCGCAACGACGCCTACTTCTAAAACATGCAGACGTACGAGAAGATCTACAAACGCCACCATATATAAAAACAGACATTCCACCAGAAACAAAGCGTAGCGCAATACTCGAATAACCACAAATCTCGGCGAATCAGTGACAACCATAATATACAAACGTGAATTACCATCTATACTTTCACAAAACCAACAGCGATTCACCCAACCAGAATCAATACAACGTGGTCATCGACCCTTCCGTGAAAAATGAATAGCTTTAAGAAAAATGCTCTCCTACTATTTCCGTCAATAGGAATCCATTACCTGTATGTGACAACATTCTCTCACATCACATGAAGAGAGAATAATTTTAACCAACTTCGCCTTCTACTATTTGACTCAACTGGAATTCAGTATTTCTAAATCACAACATCATCGAAAATTACGTCGAAAAAAAATAATTTTGAAGAAAATTCTCTCCTACTATTTGACTCAGGTGGAATCCATTATTTCAATCGCACAACATCATCCAATATCACGTGATACAAGAACGATTTTCATCATTATTCCATTCTACTATTCGACTCAATTCGAATCCATTATTTCGATGTGACAACATCATCGGATATCACGTGAAAAACGAATGATTTTCAGGAAAATTCTCTTCTCCTATTTGACTCAAGCGGCATCCATTATTTCAATGTGGCTACATCATCCAACATCAGGTGAAAAGAGCATAATTTTGAACAAAATTGTCTTCTACTATTTGACTGAATAGGAATCAATTATTACAATACGGCAGCATCATCCAAGATCAGCTGAAAAAAAAATACGTTTAACCAAAGTTCTCTTCTATTCCCCTGTTCTAGTGGAATTCATTATTTCAATGTGACAACATCATCCAACATCACCCGAAAAAAGAATAATGTGCATAAAAATTCTTGTCTACTATTCGACTCAATCGAAATTCATTATTTCAACCTGACAACATAGCGCAACATGAGATGAAATGAGAAAAATTTCGAACAAAAGTCTCTTCTACTGTTTCACTCAATCAGAATCCATTCTTTTAATCTGACAACATCAACCAACATCAATTGAAATACGAACAATACTGAACAAAACTGCCTTCTACTATTTTATCCAATTGGAATCCATTATTTCAATGTGACAACATCATACAACAACACGCAAAAAATGAATAGTATTCATCAAAATTCTCGTCTTCTATTTGGTCCAATTGGAATCTATTATTTCAACGTCATATTATCATCCAACATCACGTAAAAAACGATAATTTATATTAAAATTCTCTTCTACTACTTGGCTCCACTGGAATCCATTATGTCAATGTAAGAACATCATCCAACATTAGTTGAAAAAAGAATAATTTTGAACAAAAGTTTCTTCTACATTTTCACTCAATCGCAATTCATTATTTCAATGTGCCGACATCGTTCAACATTACGTGAGAAAAGAATAATTTTGAAGAAAATTCTGTTCTACTATTTGAGTCGATAGGAATCCATAATGTGAATGTAACAACATCATCGAACATCACATGAAATACGAATAGTTTTCATCAAAATTCTGTTCTACAATTTCATTCGATTGGAATCCATTATATTAATGTGACAACACGATCCAACATTACATGAAATTAGAATAACTTTAACCAAAATTCTCTTCTACTTTTTGACACAGTTGAAAACAATTATTTCGATGTGACAACATGATCCCAGATCACGTGAAGAAAGAATAATTTTGAAGAAAATTCTATTCTAGTGTTCGACTCAATAGGAATCTATTATGTGAATGTGACACTAGCATCCAACATCGCGTAGAAAAAGAATAATTTTGAAGAAAATTCTCTTCTACTGTTCGACTCAATTGAAGTCCATTATTTCAATATGATAACATCATCCACATCATCCGAAAAAAGAATAATTTTGAGAAAATTTCGGCTCTCCTATTAGAGTCAATTAGACTCCATTATTTTAATGTGGCACTGTCATCGAACATTTCATGAAAAATGAATCATTTCGAAGAAAATTCTTTTCTACTATTTGACTCAATTCGAATCCATTATTTCGATCTGACAGCATTATCCAGCATCACATGAAAGTAGAATAATTTTGAGCATAATTCGCTTCTCCTTCTTCACTCAATTGGAATCTACTATTGCAATGCGATAACATCGTTCAATATGACGCGAAAAATGAATGGTTTTCATCAAAATTTTCTTCTACTATTTGATTTCCTTCGAATCCATTTTTTCAAAATGGCAACATGATTCAACATCACGTGAAAAAAGAAGTACATTGAAGAAAATTTTGTTCTACAACGTGACTCGATTGGAATCCATCATATGAATGCGACAACATCATCCAACATTAAGTGAAAAAGAATAATTTTGAGGAAAATTGGCGTCTACTATTTGACTCAATTGTAATTCATTATTTCAATGTAAGATCATCATCCAACATCAGATGAGAAAAGTATAATTTTCATTAAAATTCTCTTCTACTCTTCCACTCAATTGTAATTCATTATTTCAATATGACAACATCATCCATCATGACGTAAAGAAAGAATAATTTTCAAAAAAAAATTCTTCTACTATTTGATTTAATTAGAATACACTATTTTAATGTCACAACATCATTTCAAATCACGCGAAAAATGAAAAATTTGCATTAAAGTTCTCTTCTAGTATTTGACGCAATCGGAATCTATTATTTCAATGTGACAACATTATGCAACATCACTTGACAAAAGAGTAGTTTTGAGGAAATTCTCTTCTAGTATTTGACTCAAGCGAAATTCATTTTTTCAACACGACAAGATCATCTCAGAGCGGACGAAAAATGAATAGTTTTCATCAGGTTTCTCTTCTATTAATGGACTCAATTGGAATCCAACATTCGAATATGGTAACATCATGCAACATCGCGTGAAAAACGCATTATTTTCATTAAAATTCTCTTCTACTATTTGAGTCAATAGGAATCCATTATGTCACTGTGACAACATGATTCAACATGACTTGAAAGAAGAATAATTTCGAACAAAGTTCTCTTCTTGTATTTGACTTAATCGGAATCTTATATTTCTATATATGAACATCATCGAACATCACGTGGAAAAAAAATAATGTGCATCAAAATTCTCTTCTATTACTTGACTCAATTGAAATATCTGATTTGAATGGAACAACATCATCCAATATTACATGAAAAAAGAAAATGTGCACGATAGTTGTGTTTTAGTATATAATAGATTGGGGAAGTATGTTTGATGTTGTGTTTGGATTCGTTGGTGGTAGGGTTGACGATGAAATAGTAACATGGTTACGTTCGTGGTTTATGGTCAGTGTCCGAGTATCTTGTAAGTTGGATTTCAGTCTATTGGTTATCAGTTTTTGGAACTATTATAATTATAGGTAGATCCAGTTATAGTGAGGTAGATGTTATTTTTTTTCAGAAGAAGTGATAGACATTCTTCGTAGAAAATGAATAACTCTAATCATAGTTTTGTTCTAAGACTTCACTCATCTGGTAGGAAAAATGTTTCGATCATAATCATCATAGGAGATTATGTGTAGTTAGAATATTTCAAATTACGAGTCTGTTCAACTAGTATTCCCATATAGAATCAATGCTTTAAATTATAGAAATGAGGATAGCAGCTTTGGTAGATGAATAGATTAAAACAAGACTTTGTTCACTATTTTAACCATTATCAAGAGATATTTTTGATAGATCAACCAAAACCAAGAATGTATGGGAAACGAATGATTATAACCAAAGTTGTATTCAGTCACTTTGTACTTCAAAAGCAAAACTTTCATAAAGGAATATAGTGAAAGATGGTAACGTATATGAATGCTCCTTACAATAAATTGATTTGACTGATTTGTTCATTGCTACGGAAAAGTTTTGAAATCACAAAAGAATATCTGATCGTATAAAAATTGAATAATATTAACGAGAGTACTATTCATTTATATTCTATTACATGAAAAGTATCGCCAAATTTGTTATATGATCAAAAGAATAACAGAAAGATGAATGATATCAGGATAGTTAGGTGTAATTACTTTGTTTCTTTCGAAAGACATTACGAGACGTACTAAAGTAAGCTATAGTTTTACAAAAAGTGAACCATCACAACAAGTATCTTGTTCTTTTACTTTGTACGTTTCAAAAGTAGCTCACTTAGGAGAGATAATAATATAAAATCATATGAAAAACAGATAGTTCCAAGTTAACATCGCGTTCGATGCGCTCATTTTTGGTAAATCTAAAGGAATATTGAAACAAACAACTTAGGAATATTAAGTAAATATATCTCTTTATAGAAATGTAGTGCGATTTACACTGTAGTGGCATAAAAGTAAACTAAAAGCAGATTACTGAGGAAATCGAACGTTCTTAGTGGATATAATTCATATATACACACTCAAGAAATATTGTTACTACTCCCAAGGATGGTCGTGAGTGAATAGCAGACTCATGCTTACATCTGCACCCGTTCTATATGTCTTAAAAGCTTTTATCACCACCTTCTATATTGTATAAAAACACAACAGCCGACTACTCTTGTGTCAACTGATGTTTTGATGGGCAGCAGCAATGGCTTTTAGCTTCATTGATGCATCGATCTAATCAATCGACACAGGACATAACAGGTTTCAAAGCTTGTTCGAGAGGAAAGACGGAATGTTGCCAGTAGACACCAATGGACGGGAGCCTTTTGTTACCAATCTCAATGTATAAGAATCGGTTCATCTTTGCAGTAATGCTCTATCCTAATAATAGCACATTGAATCACACAATTTGTACAAAAAAATCTCGTTGGTGCACCCGGAGAAACTGTAACTTCATAAAACTAGAAAGATTATTATTTGTAACAATACTATCCAATTGGAGCGATATTTGGCATATATCGATAGAAAAACACTTTAATAACTAAGACATTCATAGACTCTGATAGAGAAATTTTTTTTTGCATAAAATGAACCTGTTTTTGGCGAACTTAATTCGAGTTTTAATGAACTTTAAGGGCAAAAACTGGTTTTTAAGGCTTTCAGCGACTGCTTCAGATCTTTCTTATTGTCTGAGTACTTTTCAAGAAATATGTGATATTTGTAATCAGCACACANAACTCCTCCTTCAGCTTGTTGATGACAATATAATTAATTCTATATATGGGCAAAATCATTTGTTAGCGACGTGACTTGGCAAAATTGAAATGCATATAGCTCTAGACAATCAGCTTATCTAGAGCTGATTTTTTATATCCTATACGTATGCTAAGTTGTTCTAGACACCTTGAAAGAAACAGCCCTAGGGATTCTTGTTCGTCAGAGTTATGATTAAAAAACTAGCGTTAGCGACGTGACTCAAAAAAGGACATTAACTTCCACTACAAGCATTTCAGTTTGAAAAATCTGCGAATCGAAACAGTATTTTCGAACACTAAATAGTAAATGTTGCAGGCGACTCTTGAAGCTACAAAAATATCTACTCAATGTTTTTCCTGAATATGTTTAGATTTTTATCTAAATTGAGTTTATTTGGCGTTAGTGACGTGACGAATTCGTTAGCGACGTGACACAGTACGACTGCGCAACAGAGAAGGTGCTCTTGTAGTTGATTGAAAAGTTTGAAATCGACTTCAAAAGTTACAAATTATTATTCACAGTCCACAGATGATGATAAGACAAAATTTTCCCTTTTTGCACTGTTTAGGGTCTCTAGAAAACCGGTTTTCCGGAAGAAATGTTTTGGAGTCCAATCTTGCTGAAAATTTTACCATAGATGCAGCTCATGTCCTAGAGTCTATTCTGACGTTTTCAGATTTTTTCTCATCTGGTTCATGAGATATTCACTAATTACTTTTTAATTAATTAATTAATTTTAACTAATCACCATGTGAAAGACCAAGCATTTTCACATAAGTCTACGCTGAAAGAATTTATCCAGAAAATTCACTCTTAGAAGAATTAAACTCAAATGAAACGTCTAAATGTTCCGTTTTGCCTGATTTAGCCGATATACATTTAATTTCATACGAAACAAACAGACTAGACATAAACTAAACAAAGAACATTACTTGTTCGATCATCTACAAATCAATGCCAATCAGCTTTATCACCACAACCACAAAAAACATTTTACTTCGTAATCATAATGGGTAAGTAATTGATATAGTAATATACAAATTATTGTATCGATCAAGAAGAAAGATAACAGTCTTCCTTTTCTATTTATTTGATCAAGATGGTAAATCGCCCATGTCTCAAAAATCGTGATTGGCTGGAAAAAACCGCCGGTTTTTCGTTGTAAGGGAGCCGGTAACCGGATCAGCAAACCGCCGGTTTTCTTCCGGTTTTCACTATATGGGCAGATACCATTAATCAATCTCAAGGATTAACTACAGAGTTAGTCATTCATGGCAATCAAATTCAAGTTAGTAACATTTTTTTCTATACCATTTAAAAGAATATTTTTCTTTCAGTTAATTGAAGTACCTAATGATCGTCGAAAACCTTATACATTTCGTAATCAAGCTGGTTAAATGGTTAAACCAATACTTATGAGTCTTATTACAGCTACTATTCAGCCTGTTGCATCTTTGAGTCAAACAAATACAAATTCTTCTACATGTAAGTATTTTTCATCAAATTAACATACCTTTTCACGTTTAAATAGTTGTAAAAGAAATTGAGAAGCCGTCGAAAAAAATTTTTTATAATATCTTTTTTTCTTAGCATATAATTCTTCACAAATAAATACATTTAGTCGACAATAACAACAACAAACTGCTGTCAACCCTCTTGCAACACAACAAGTAATAATAAATAGGAAATTTTTCTATGTGACATGTTACAACATACTTGTTTTATTAGTCACATCCAAATTCTTCATAAACAGCTACTATCGATCATATCAACTCATCATTTGATACTCAACGAAGTAAATTATTTTAATTTTTATCAAAAGTAAAATAAATTTTTTATGTTTTCTTTTTATTCATAGATATTTTAACACATGATGCATCAATGATGATTATACAACAATCAATAGATAATGCACAATTACCTCAAACAACATCGTTACTTAATGGTAAAAAATAAAAGAAATTATTTTTTGTTACACAATTCATTTATAGATTGTAATATTGATACATATCAACCATCATTTTTGCAACCAAATTTAATCACTTCAACACCTATTCGTAATGAAAATACTTTTCAAACATATCAGAGAGATATATTATTAATACATAATAATAATGATTTATCATTAGATGATACATATGGTCAGTTAGGTAAATATTTAAAAATAAATCTAAATCTATTTATTTTATTTCCATAGATTCAGATGATTCAACAGCAGCAAGTGGTGATTTTTCTCTTTCATTTTCACAAATATCATGTATAATGAGGGTTATTCCGAATTCACTTATAAGCCTCCAATCAATAAAAATAGGATGAATATATATGATTTGTTGCTAAGAGCGGCTTCTCGTCTTTGAATTTTTTCTTTGCACTTTCTATTTGATTCGCTTTCATATGAAAGTGAAACGAATGAATAGTCCAAAGAAAAAAAATCAAAGAGAACAAGCCGCTCTTAGTAACAAACGATATATGTCCATCCATATTTTTATTGGCTGGAGGCTTATAAGTGAATTCGGAATAACCCTCATTGATCAAAGTTTCAACTTGTTTAAGGCTTCATAATACTCTTGATAGGGTTAGAGTAAATGAAGCTCTCAGATAATATTCGCTGACAGCCAATAACGACATTGCAATTCATACGATATTAGAAGATTCAATTCTTTTTAATTCTTTCATTGTTGTTGAGAAAAATAACTGTCAAGAAAATTAAAAAACACTCAAAATAATATTTAAATGAAAAGTTTTTTGCTGAATACTGCACTTATAATATATCCTTCTTTCGTTAGTCGTCAAAAAACTTAAGCTTATCTTGCCCTTATGACATAATTTTAACTTTTACAAGTCTAGTGCGCAAGTGAATTCCATATTTAAGCCAATATATGTTGTAGAATTCATTTTTTCTTTTGTCTATTCACTCGTTTCTACATGATAACAGGTAAGTCTGATATGAAAATGAAATGAAATAGATTTTTTTCTGTCTTCTTAACTGTGTATATATTTTATCGTCCTCGAGGTATAATTCACTTATCTAAGTTAGTCAACACACTTGACAAAAAAAATGTGAGTTCTGTAGGAGTTCATTCGTTAAGATGAATATCTCATGTTTTTAGAATTTAGTTACAATGCTGAGATTATAATAAGGCTTCATGAGATTGGTAGTGTCATATTTTGTACGTCTGAGTCATATAATATAGAGTAAATAGGAAATTTATAAATTCTTCAAAGAAGGTTATTCGATCTAATTGATGACTATGTTTACATTTTTTCAAAATTCACTTTGAATTGTTTTGACGATGACTAATCCTTGTGAAAGTTTTTCACATGATCAATCAAAGAAATTATATAGGCTATTGTGAGAAATGAAAGAATTCGATGTTGTTTATTCAGATATGCCTTACTTGACTTTGCCAGCATCCCACCAAAGTGTTAAGTTATACTATGAAGTGCATGGCTCAGGTCAAATTAAAGTTCTGTTTATCATGGGTTTGAGAAGTGAAGGTCGAGCTTGGAAATATCAAGTAAGAAAGAAAATACGTTGTTAATGTAACATGCGACTTCATTCTTCTTTTATAGACTGATTTCTTTCGTGAACAATCAAATTATCAGGTAGGAGAAATACATCTAAATTGATAAATCAATTTGAGTAGTGTGTGAGTTATGATAATCGTGGCTGTGGCCGATCGTCGACACCGTTTACACTCGAATATACAACAATTCAAATGGCTAAAGATGCCTTGGAATTGCTTGATCATTTGGGTTGGTCTCAGTGTCACGTAGTGGGTGTCTCCATGGGTGGAATGATTGCATTAGAGTTCGCTTTATTAGCAAACCGTAGAATTCTTTCACTCACTCTCATGGCAACACATGCTGGTGGTTTGATCGGTCGAACACCATTGATTGGTATTCGTCACATGATTCGATCGCTTACATTACGCGACGAAGATCAACTTGTGAAAAATGTTCTTGATATGCTCTACGGTCGAAAGACACTAAGCGATCCTGACAAACGACAGGTCAGTTGACATCTATGCAAACTGAACTTATTCATAGCAAAATCATTCGTAAAAATGTTCTTCATTCTTATTCTCGCCTCTTTTCGGTAATATTTAATCTTTTAGTATTTCTACGATTATCATCGTGAACAATTTAAGATTTGTGTTCCCCTGCCGCTGATCGGTAGTTTTGGTCAAATGCTTGCCGTTCAACGACACTACATAAGCTATGCTGATCTATTAAAAATTCGCTATTCAAATTTTCCTTGTTTGATTATGGTGGGCACTGAAGACCGGCTCGTACGCGAGAGTAATTCTTACATGCTGCAACGAGTAGTTACTTTTCTTCTTTTCATCAAATGTCACGTGAGATCCTGTTTTAGACACTTGGCTGTCGACTTGTCAAACTCGAACATGCAGGACACGACTTAGGAGGCGAATGTGCTCAGCAAGTCAATCAAGAACTATTGAGTGAGTAGAAACAGAGTTAGATGATGTTTGCTTAGGAGATCCGTTTTCACTATCAAATAAATATTTATTGTTTATATAGTGTTTTTTGAATCAATCAATTTGAAAGATCATCCATCACACATATCAAGCGAATATGCGGCAGAAGTGCGAGCACTGGAACTTTGCTGCCAACATCGCACTCATTGTTTTATCTACAATTTTGTTGGTTTCTTTAAGGTATGTTAAAAAAGGAATGTTGTGTCCTCATTAACTTTCACTATGAAGGGCTTGCTTCTCGGTTTGATTCTTTACTGTGCGTTGACTAGTGGATTGACAAAGAATGAACTGATGAATATTCATCTATGCACTCGCTGTATGGTACTCATCGGCTGTTTGAAGTACGAACAAATGAGGTATTTCTTAAATTTTCACACGTTCTATTTTTCATAGCGGCTTGCATCGATCGGTATTATGTATTTTCCATGCATTTCGAGCGCGGAGCTTTGTGCAAAAACATCAATTATTGCTCGAGCAAGCAGCTAATCACGGCGGTATTGGAATCACTTTACCCAGTCGACACAAGAATGGCATACCGAATGGATGCGGTTTCGAACTACCTATCTTGCCACTCATATTCACTGTCTGTTTGATTAGTCTTGCTTGGTGGACAAGACAATATGACTAATAAGTCGAATCTTTTGAGACTTTATGCATATGTTTGCAACTAATTTATTTCCAATAATATTGTCTCGAGTGAATTGATTGAAACGATCATTTGATTATGTGTTCTAATGGAATCTATGGTCATTTCACAATGAGAATTCGCTTTTTTCCTATTCGTAAATGATATATTCACCATTTTGCATTTTTTATTGATGTATTATATTGGATGACTGATAAGTTATTGACACACCAAAATATGAAGGAAATATTACAAAGCATTAACGTACAGTTATCATCAGAAACACTAATTATAAATTATAGTATTTTGTCAGTCTTTTTTATGTACATGACAATATGATAGAACAAGTATGAAACCTATGAATATGGACTTTTTTCTGTTCACAAGAAACGATTTTGTGAACTAAACTACATTTTGAGCTTTGTATGGTATTTGCAAATTTTCTAATCCAACAATCCCAATGAAACGTGGACGGAGTAGTGACGATGATTCCAACAAAAAAGGAAAGAATTTTAGGCATAAGTTATAATAAATGTATGTATTTGAAATAGTGGCGTAACCAGGATAGGGCATGGTTGGACGCCGCCCAACCATTGATCATTTAAAAAAGCAATTTGTTTAGAACAATAAAAGTAAAAAATCACAAGATACTTGTACTCCCCTATTTTTGTCTTCAGTTTAGACTAAACCAATTGGACACATTGTCAATGGTAACTTGTCTCTCGAAATAGAGAGATGTATGCAGTGACAGTAATGATTGATAGATTATCATTTGATAAATAATTTGTCTCCTTAAGTATGGATTTTACAAGTGACATACAGCAATACCTTCGTGATTCTCGTAAGAAAAAGACAGAGTTCTTATTAAATGCAACTCGATAATAAAGAGTTCAAACATGATATTATTGGGTCGTTTTCTGGCTCATATTCTTCTAGAAAAACAAAGTTGATACTTCTACTTTGACTATTGATAAATTCTCAAAAATAACAGAATCCGACGAAATAGTCTGTTGTCCAATAAACGAAGTTGCTGAATCTCTATCGCTATCTTCATCATCCAGAACAATAGCAGTTACAAAAAGCTCTTTCATTCCTTCAGACACTAGCTGTTCCTCCAAAGAGCCACTAGTTTCACCTAGAGGACACCCTCCTAACATTTCTGGCACTTTTGGAGATCGGTACATCAGACTAATTTGAAATTTTCAGGACAGACAGAACTCAATGAATAGGGCAAAAGTTGTTGTAGTGCCAAAATTCTTAGATTCTTTCTTCTATGACATAGTAAGGTCGCAAGGGCTAAAATGGTCCCGCTTATCGACTTGCTTTCTCAGCCATAATATGCCTGATTGAGCTAAAACCATTTTGAAGTGCCTATTTTTTTTTGTTTACCATCATCTCCTTCTATTCGAATGAAAAAGCCAAAAGACGAAGAGCCCATTAAAAAATACATGGTCTTTTTAGCAGACCTTATTTTATAAGATCTGCTAAAAATCGGTGATACAATATTTTTTAAAATAAGAATGTAGCCATCCCAGAGTATTTCTAGTATCTGTAAAAAATGTTTCAGCTTGACTAGATATACTATATCTGAGAAATAGGGGCGATTCTACAAGCTTTTGTGTAAAAACTAGATTCTGAGAAAGCTCAGCAGAACGAAAAAGATTTAGCTGTTTTCACATGAAAAATCTTCTATCTTTTCGAATTTTCTAACTTTGAAGCTAAATTTGAATTGTCAAAATTTTTTTAACAGATAAAGAACAGTTAGAAACATATATAGAGCAGAAAAAAGTCAAAAACAAAAAAAAATGAAAATTTGAAGTCCAGAAAGGGAAAGAATCCTCTTAAATAATCTTGGAAAAATTGTTAGGGTGGCACTCAACCATCCGTCATGTTTTGGTTACGCCAATAGAAATAAGCATCCCATTCGTAAATCTACATCATTATAAGTTAATTATATTTTCTAGTTAACTACTTGACAATAAAAATGAATTAGTTATATTTCATGTTATTTCACGTATCTCCGTATAAATAGGTATATGCTAATAAATTATATACGAAACATCATCAATATAATGATCATAAGAAAACACTTAATCATCCTCATTCCTAGTAACTATATAGACCTCAAACGATAACAAATCGTTAGGATTGTATATGTGCCACAAATGGTAAAAATATCACATTTTTATGATAATCGGTTGAAGCTACATAAAGAAATATACTAGGGAGGTATCAAGCCAACTGGCCACGCCTATATAATGTAAAATGATTTTCATAATTAAATTGAAACGTTACCTTGGATAATGATGAAATGTTTATTTCACTTAGAAATCTTAAAAAATAATTCGGAAAACTTTCAAATCATTTCTTTAGGTTTAAAACGAAGATTGATATAAATTCACGATAATCATCATTTTTTCTGCTTATTAAAAAAATACTCGTTTTCAAGATTAATATATCGATATAAAAAAATAAAATTTACCACCATAAATAGAGTTTTCGATGGATAACTTTTAGCGTAAAGTCATCAAGAAGATTTTCTACTTCAATTAAAACTCTCAATTTTTCTACCAGATCTCTAAGTTGTTTTGAGATGCATAATAAAGATAAATTACGAGTGTTATTATTTGGTTTTGATAATAAAAATCTTGCTATTGTTTCCAAATCTTCTCTATATAAATTAATTGTAAGATATTCTAATCGAGGAAAAATGGCAACAAGTAATTGAATTTTTTCTAATGTACTTTCTTTCGCAATTATCATATTTTTAACAATATTCGTATTGGATACGATTTGAAATGTTGCATTTTGTTGAATTGAAACAGAATCTGACCCATTAAGTAATATAGAATTAAGTTTCAGAGTATGAACATTAGGTGTAAAATTAAGAAGTTCAATTACTTGGTGGAAAGCAAAACGATGACAATCAAGGGACAGTGTGGATAGTTGTTCCAAAGGAATAATACGATTGAGATCTCTTACAATCGAATCACGAGGTATTTCGAACGTATCGGAAAGAGTAAGCTTAGTAGCATTTCGAAAGTTGCCCACGAATTTTTCCATTGTATTTCTACTATGAATGCAAACATGATCAGCTGCGTTTNGAGGAAGAAAAGCTGAACCCAAGTCTGACCGAGCCTTACTGAGCTCAACCGAATCTAACCGAGCCCGAGCCCGAGCCAAACCGAGCCCGAGCCTGACCGAGACCGAGCCAGACCGAGCCCGAGCCAGACCGAGCCCGAACCTGGCCGAGCCCGAGCCCGACCGGGGCCGAGCCCGAGCCCGACCGGGGCCGAGCCTGACCGAGCCGGAGCCTGGCTGAGCCCGAGCTACTCGGGCTCGGTACATGCCTAACCGTAAGTAGTATTCGGCTTCTACATGTATGTTATGCGGGTGAGTGTGGCTGTGGATATGGGACTATAGTGTTGGTATATATGTGGAGAATGCATGCATATATCAGCCTTCTCTTTACACTCTATGTTTACGTGTTGTAAAGTAGTGTGTTAGTAGAGAGAAACTTTAATATCGCATGCCAGATTAAAACTTATTAGTTCAATGCATATTCAATAGCTGACTTTGCCAAATTTTACAGCTAAATGAAATACGCCTCAGAACAATTTTTGACTACTGTAAATTGCATGACAGTAATGCCAGTATTGACTTGCTGAAGTATCCAATGAAACCATAGGAAAGGAAAAAGATATTCAGGTAAATGTGTCATTAAAAAATATTTTCTCCTGCTCCATGCGTTTGTTTCTTTCCTTCTTTTTTACACAAACTTTTCTTCCGTCGCACTTTATTGATAAAGTAAAAAACGTCTGTCATCAAATAATACGTCTTCTCATTCTGACATTTTTGTATTTTTAATATCAACTAGAAAAGCAAGACTCAAGATAAGCATCGAAGTATAGCAATGACAAACTACATCAAAAAGTCGCAGTCTAGTTCGGATCTGTTAATAAAGCTGCCGGCAAGTCCAATTTCTCCACTCGAAACTAAAAAACAACGGTTAGAAACATTTCAATTCGTTTGGCTCGATCCAAATGTTCACACGGATGTTGGAAATCAAGCAACCTACAACACTTTACAGCAAATGTTGACCAATGTTAGCACATTCAACGATTGCAATGCTTGTGAACAGTGGCTCAAAAATTCTTGCGGTGCAGAGAAGATAATTCTTATCGTATCTGGTAAATTTGGAAAAACAATTGTACCTCATATTCATGATTTAGCATCTATCGTTGCTATTTATATTTATTGTTTGAATCGTACACGTCACGAGGGATGGGCTAGAAAATATGCAAAAGTGCGCAGTGTTGTCACAGTTACGGATGATCTTACAGAACAGTTGTCGAGATATCAGAAAGATCTTGAAAGCATTGAAGATTCAAAAGCAATTCAGATCTTCCACGGTCATTATAGCAATAATGAAGTCAACCCGAAGAATGCTTCTTTCATCTGGTATCAACTTTTACTCGAAATTTTGATTACATCATCCTACTTACCATCGCGAGATACATTCCCTCAATTGGCTGAAATCCTTCGTCAATACTGTGCCGACAATGCTTATTATTTGGCTTCAATCGAAGAGTTCACGCAAACATACGAGGCAAAGCGAGCCATATTGTGGCTTATGCATGATACACCTGTAAAACGTTTTATCAACGCAGCTCTTCGTGAACAAGACATTCAAATTCTTTTTCTTCTTCGCTTTTTTCTCCGTGATATTCACTTTCGATTAACTAACCGTTCGACCGGTGCATTACGTGTATATAGATTACAGCCCATGTCACTTGATGAAATAGAATACCTTAAGAAAAATCGAGACCAATGCTTGTGTTTTACGGGGTTTCTTTGCACCTCAACAAGCAAGCCGGATTTACAAAGTATCAATGTCAACAATAATCAATTTCAAATTGTATTATTAGAAATCGATGCATGTCATCATACTGGGACGTCTTCTTTTGCATACATTGATGAAATCGACACATCCGTCAAGGATCAGAATAACAGCAACGTTATTTTTATGTGCGGTTCAATATTTCAAATTGGTTTATTGAAACAGACACACAACTACAGGTGGACACTTCAATTAACATTAGCTGATAGCAAAGGTTTAACCACATTAACAAATATGAAGCGACAACTTCGGCAACATGGTGATTTATGCTTAATCGGCAATCTGTTAGAAAGATGCGGTCAATACGATATAGCTATTGTGTATTACAAATGTCTTCTTCGAGAACTACCTACCCATCATATTCTAGTATCCCAATTAAAGGAAAAATTAAATAAAATTTCAAAAGTAAAATCAAGTATGTATTTGTTCTTCAATAGATAAATAAGGCGACAATGATTTATTTATGTTAGTGCCTCTTATCGATGCTCGGTTTGTTGTTGTCGATTTATCATCCCGTTTGAGTGATTTAGCTTTAGCTATGTTGCATTCGCTTCATCGATTAGCAAACAGCGCCATAATGATTTTTGACAATGGGTCTGATGTCGATTGGCAGCAACTGGCTGACAAAACTATTTTTCTTTTTACAAGTAGCCAATTCTTTGCTTCAATGAAGACAAACTTCCAACAGAACTTATTTATCTTTATTTTGGAGAGTGATACAAATAAAGTCGATCAACAAGAACGGTTTGCTACAGGCGAAGATCTCATCTGTCAATTAGCCGATGAAATGTATCGGTGTTATAGAAAGGAAGTACAGAAATATTCACTTGTGGGTGATTTAAAGATGGCCAAAGGCAAAGAAAATCTGGCTAATCAAATTTATAGCGAGTTACGAAAAGCTCATCAAAAGATAATGACAATAGAGAACGATAGTCAACCATTTGTCTGCACAAAAACAGAGGTCGTTTGGCTCAAATCAAAAAAGCAAGATGGCGTTAAAGTTCACCCAGTACAACAAGATATCATCGACATTGTTTCATGTTATGCAAGTTTTGATAACGAATATGACTGTCGGAAATACTTATGCAACGATAAAAATGTCCGTGTCATATTTTTTATTATTGATATGGATTATGATGAATCGACTGTAGCTATCTTTGAAAACTCAAGTAATGTTAAATGTGTGTACTGCTATGGACAATCGACATCAGAGAAGAAGACGGTTATTACAAATCTCGACGATCTTTGCTACCGTTTAGCATATGATCTCATCGCTCATTATAGCAATTTGGGTGCGGAATGTCGTGCTAAAAACAATACTGAACAGGCTCGAGATATGTTTTCAAAGGCGAAGAAACTGTGTGACATTCTTGCGGGGTTTTAAAACAGAGATGTTCATGGCATCGTGGAGATGTTAGCTTTCCAGCCTCGATGGACATCTCTGCTTTAAAACGGTCATAATAGACTCTTCTGTTTCATTTTGTCTACTCTGATATTTTTCTTTTGTCCCTTTGTAGATGCTATCGATCCAAGATATTCAGTTCGATCCTTTCTATCAGCAATCCAGCTACTGGACTCTCCTACTTTATCAGTTGGATGAGGTTGGTTTAGTCATCCCCTTGCCGAATGCACAACTGATGTCATTTATTCAAGTGTTTGAGGATTGGCAGAGATGCCAAAATCATATTTTAGAATATAATCAAAGGATGGTCACATTATTTGCTTACAGTGAAAACGTAGAAAGATGGTGGGCTGCGTATAAAGATGATACGCCGTACAATCTTCAACATCTTCATATTTTTTGTGACGCTCCGAAAGACATAGCATGGATGAACACATATACAGGACGTTTTAAATCACTAATTAAAGATACATTTGTTTATGACCGGCTCGACGACAAACTACTATATTATGCTATTAGATTTATAGA